>CAMPDV010003996.1:0-38319 GCA_946699065.1 Loxodes magnus
TTTTAACTATTTTTAGATTACTCAAGATTAAATAAAATTTAAGTTTTAACTATTTTTAGATTACTCAAGATTAAATAATATTTAAGTTTTAACTATTTTTAGATTACTCAAGATTAAATAAAATTAAAGTTTTAACTATTTTTAGATTACTCAAGATTCAATAAAATTTAAGTTTTAACTATTTTTAGATTACTCAAGATTAAATAAAATTTAAGTTTTAACTATTTTTAGATTACTCAAGATTAAATAAAATTTAAGTTTTAACTATTTTTAGATTACTCAAGATTAAATAAAATTTAAATCAAACTATTTTTAGATTACTCAAGATTAAATAAAATTTAAGTTTTAACTATTTTTAGATTACTCAAGATTAAATAAAATGAAAGTTTTAACTATTTTTAGATTACTCAAGATTAAATAAAGTTTAAATCTTATTATTTTTAGATTACTCAAGATTAAATAAAATTTAAGTTTTAACTATTTTTAGATTACTCAAGATTAAATAAAATTAAAGTTTTAACTATTTTTAGATTACTCAAGATTAAATAAAATTAAAGTTTTAACTATTTTTAGATTACTCAAGATTAAATAAAATTTAAGTTTTAACTATTTTTAGATTACTCAAGATTAAATAAAATTTAAATCAAACTATTTTTAGATTACTCAAGATTAAATAAAATTTAAGTTTTAACTATTTTTAGATTACTCAAGATTAAATAAAATTTAAGTTTTAACTATTTTTAGATTACTCAAGATTAAATAAAATTTAAGTTTTAACTATTTTTAGATTACTCAAGATTAAATAAAATTTAAGTTTTAACTATTTTTAGATTACTCAAGATTAAATAAAATTTAAATCAAACTATTTTTAGATTACTCAAGATTAAATAAAATTAAAGTTTTAACTATTTTTAGATTACTCAAGATTAAATAAAATTTAAGTTTTAACTATTTTTAGATCACTCAAGATTAAATAAAATTTAAGTTTTAACTATTTTTAGATTACTCAAGATTAAATAAAATTTAAGTTTTAACTATTTTTAGATTACTCAAGATTAAATAAAATTAAAGTTTTAACTATTTTTAGATTACTCAAGATTAAATAAAATTAAAGTTTTAACTATTTTTAGATTACTCAAGATTAAATAAAATTTAAGTTTTAACTATTTTTAGATTACTCAAGATTAAATAAAATTAAAGTTTTAACTATTTTTAGATTACTCAAGATTAAATAAAATTAAAGTTTTAACTATTTTTAGATTACTCAAGATTAAATAAAATTTAAGTTTTAACTATTTTTAGATTACTCAAGATTAAATAAAATTAAAGTTTTAACTATTTTTAGATTACTCAAGATTAATAAAATTTAAGTTTTAACTATTTTTAGATTACTCAAGATTAAATAAAATTTAAGTTTTAACTATTTTTAGATTACTCAATATTAAATAAAGTTTAAGTTTTAACTATTTTTAGATTACTCAAGATTAAATAAAATTTAAGTTTTAACTATTTTTAGATTACTCAAGATTAAATAAAGTTTAAGTTTTAACTATTTTTAGATTACTCAAGATTAAATAAAATTTAAATCAAACTATTTTTAGATTACTCAAGATTAAATAAAATTTAAGTTTTAACTATTTTTAGATTACTCAAGATTAAATAAAATTTAAGTTTTAACTATTTTTAGATTACTCAAGATTAAATAAAATTAAAGTTTTAACTATTTTTAGATTACTCAAGATTAATAAAATTTAAGTTTTAACTATTTTTAGATTACTCAAGATTAAATAAAATTTAAATCAAACTATTTTTAGATTACTCAAGATTAAATAAAATTTAAGTTTTAACTATTTTTAGATTACTCAAGATTAATAAAATTTAAGTTTTAACTATTTTTAGATTACTCAAGATTAAATAAAATTTAAGTTTTAACTATTTTTAGATTACTCAAGATTAAATAAAATTAAAGTTTTAACTATTTTTAGATTACTCAAGATTAAATAAAATTTAAGTTTTAACTATTTTTAGATTACTCAAGATTAAATAAAATTAAAGTTTTAACTATTTTTAGATTACTCAAGATTAAATAAAATTTAAGTTTTAACTATTTTTAGATTACTCAAGATTAAATAAAATTAAAGTTTTAACTATTTTTAGATTGCTCAAGATTAAATAAAATTAAAGTTTTAACTATTTTTAGATTGCTCAAGATTAAATAAAATTTAAGTTTTAACTATTTTTAGATTACTCAAGATTAAATAAAATTTAAGTTTTAACTATTTTTAGATTACTCAAGATTAAATAAAATTTAAGTTTTAACTATTTTTAGATTACTCAAGATTAAATAAAATTTAAGTTTTAACTATTTTTAGATTACTCAAGATTAAATAAAATTTAAGTTTTAACTATTTTTAGATCACTCAAGATTAAATAAAATTAAAGTTTTAACTATTTTTAGATTACTCAAGATTAAATAAAATTTAAGTTTTAACTATTTTTAGATTACTCAAGATTAAATAAAATTTAAATCAAACTATTTTTAGATTACTCAAGATTAAATAAAATTAAAGTTTTAACTATTTTTAGATTACTCAAGATTAAATAAAATTTAAGTTTTAACTATTTTTAGATTACTCAAGATTAAATAAAATTTAAGTTTTAACTATTTTTAGATTACTCAAGATTAAATAAAATTAAAGTTTTAACTATTTTTAGATTACTCAAGATTAAATAAAATTTAAGTTTTAACTATTTTTAGATTACTCAAGATTAAATAAAATTAAAGTTTTAACTATTTTTAGATTGCTCAAGATTAAATAAAATTAAAGTTTTAACTATTTTTAGATTGCTCAAGATTAAATAAAATTTAAGTTTTAACTATTTTTAGATTACTCAAGATTAAATAAAATTTAAGTTTTAACTATTTTTAGATTACTCAAGATTAAATAAAATTTAAGTTTTAACTATTTTTAGATTACTCAAGATTAAATAAAATTTAAGTTTTAACTATTTTTAGATTACTCAAGATTAAATAAAATTTAAGTTTTAACTATTTTTAGATCACTCAAGATTAAATAAAATTAAAGTTTTAACTATTTTTAGATTACTCAAGATTAAATAAAATTTAAGTTTTAACTATTTTTAGATTACTCAAGATTAAATAAAATTAAAGTTTTAACTATTTTTAGATTACTCAAGATTAAATAAAATTTAAGTTTTAACTATTTTTAGATTACTCAAGATTAAATAAAATTTAAATCAAACTATTTTTAGATTACTCAAGATTAAATAAAATTAAAGTTTTAACTATTTTTAGATTACTCAAGATTAAATAAAATTTAAGTTTTAACTATTTTTAGATTACTCAAGATTAAATAAAATTAAAGTTTTAACTATTTTTAGATTGCTCAAGATTAAATAAAATTAAAGTTTTAACTATTTTTAGATTACTCAAGATTAAATAAAATTTAAGTTTTAACTATTTTTAGATTACTCAAGATTAAATAAAATTAAAGTTTTAACTATTTTTAGATTACTCAAGATTAAATAAAATTTAAGTTTTAACTATTTTTAGATTACTCAAGATTAAATAAAATTAAAGTTTTAACTATTTTTAGATTGCTCAAGATTAAATAAAATTAAAGTTTTAACTATTTTTAGATTGCTCAAGATTAAATAAAATTTAAGTTTTAACTATTTTTAGATTACTCAAGATTAAATAAAATTTAAGTTTTAACTATTTTTAGATTACTCAAGATTAAATAAAATTTAAGTTTTAACTATTTTTAGATTACTCAAGATTAAATAAAATTTAAGTTTTAACTATTTTTAGATTACTCAAGATTAAATAAAATTTAAGTTTTAACTATTTTTAGATCACTCAAGATTAAATAAAATTAAAGTTTTAACTATTTTTAGATTACTCAAGATTAAATAAAATTTAAGTTTTAACTATTTTTAGATTACTCAAGATTAAATAAAATTAAAGTTTTAACTATTTTTAGATTACTCAAGATTAAATAAAATTTAAGTTTTAACTATTTTTAGATTACTCAAGATTAAATAAAATTTAAATCAAACTATTTTTAGATTACTCAAGATTAAATAAAATTTAAGTTTTAACTATTTTTAGATTACTCAAGATTAAATAAAATTAAAGTTTTAACTATTTTTAGATTACTCAAGATTAAATAAAGTTTAAGTTTTAACTATTTTTAGATTACTCAAGATTAAATAAAATTAAAGTTTTAACTATTTTTAGATTACTCAAGATTAATAAAATTAAAGTTTTAACTATTTTTAGATTACTCAAGATTAAATAAAATTTAAGTTTTAACTATTTTTAGATTACTCAAGATTAAATAAAATTAAAGTTTTAACTATTTTTAGATTACTCAAGATTAAATAAAATTAAAGTTTTAACTATTTTTAGATTACTCAAGATTAAATAAAATTTAAGTTTTAACTATTTTTAGATTACTCAAGATTAAATAAAATTAAAGTTTTAACTATTTTTAGATTACTCAAGATTAAATAAAATTAAAGTTTTAACTATTTTTAGATTACTCAAGATTAAATAAAGTTTAAATCTAATTATTTTTAGATTACTCAAGATTAAATAAAATTAAAGTTTTAACTATTTTTAGATTACTCAAGATTAAATAAAATTTAAGTTTTAACTATTTTTAGATTACTCAAGACTAAATAAAATTTAAGTTTTAACTATTTTTAGATTACTCAAGATTAAATAAAATTAAAGTTTTAACTATTTTTAGATTACTCAAGATTAAATAAAATTAAAGTTTTAACTATTTTTAGATTACTCAAGATTAAATAAAATTTAAGTTTTAACTATTTTTAGATTACTCAAGACTAAATAAAATTTAAGTTTTAACTATTTTTAGATTACTCAAGATTAAATAAAGTTTAAGTTTTAACTATTTTTAGATTACTCAAGATTAAATAAAATTAAAGTTTTAACTATTTTTAGATTACTCAAGATTAAATAAAATTAAAGTTTTAACTATTTTTAGATTACTCAAGATTAAATAAAATTTAAGTTTTAACTATTTTTAGATTACTCAAGATTAAATAAAATTTAAATCAAACTATTTTTAGATTACTCAAGATTAAATAAAGTTTAAGTTTTAACTATTTTTAGATTACTCAAGATTAAATAAAATTTAAGTTTTAACTATTTTTAGATTACTCAAGATTAAATAAAATTAAAGTTTTAACTATTTTTAGATTACTCAAGATTAAATAAAATTAAAGTTTTAACTATTTTTAGATTACTCAAGATTAATAAAATTAAAGTTTTAACTATTTTTAGATTACTCAAGATTAAATAAAATTTAAATCAAACTATTTTTAGATTACTCAAGATTAAATAAAATTAAAGTTTTAACTATTTTTAGATTACTCAAGATTAAATAAAATTTAAGTTTTAACTATTTTTAGATTACTCAAGATTAAATAAAATTTAAGTTTTAACTATTTTTAGATTACTCAAGATTAAATAAAATTTAAGTTTTAACTATTTTTAGATTACTCAAGATTAAATAAAATTAAAGTTTTAACTATTTTTAGATTACTCAAGATTAAATAAAGTTTAAATCTAATTATTTTTAGATTACTCAAGATTAAATAAAATTAAAGTTTTAACTATTTTTAGATTACTCAAGATTAAATAAAATTTAAGTTTTAACTATTTTTAGATTACTCAAGACTAAATAAAATTTAAGTTTTAACTATTTTTAGATTACTCAAGATTAAATAAAATTAAAGTTTTAACTATTTTTAGATTACTCAAGATTAAATAAAATTTAAGTTTTAACTATTTTTAGATTACTCAAGATTAAATAAAATTTAAGTTTTAACTATTTTTAGATTACTCAAGACTAAATAAAATTTAAGTTTTAACTATTTTTAGATTACTCAAGATTAAATAAAGTTTAAGTTTTAACTATTTTTAGATTACTCAAGATTAAATAAAATTTAAGTTTTAACTATTTTTAGATTACTCAAGATTAATAAAATTAAAGTTTTAACTATTTTTAGATTACTCAAGATTAAATAAAATTAAAGTTTTAACTATTTTTAGATTACTCAAGATTAAATAAAATTTAAGTTTTAACTATTTTTAGATTACTCAAGATTAAATAAAATTTAAGTTTTAACTATTTTTAGATTACTCAAGATTAAATAAAATTAAAGTTTTAACTATTTTTAGATTACTCAAGATTAAATAAAGTTTAAATCTAATTATTTTTAGATTACTCAAGATTAAATAAAATTTAAGTTTTAACTATTTTTAGATTACTCAAGATTAAATAAAATTTAAGTTTTAACTATTTTTAGATTACTCAAGACTAAATAAAATTTAAGTTTTAACTATTTTTAGATTACTCAAGATTAAATAAAATTAAAGTTTTAACTATTTTTAGATTACTCAAGATTAAATAAAATTTAAGTTTTAACTATTTTTAGATTACTCAAGATTAAATAAAATTTAAGTTTTAACTATTTTTAGATTACTCAAGACTAAATAAAATTTAAGTTTTAACTATTTTTAGATTACTCAAGATTAAATAAAATTTAAGTTTTAACTATTTTTAGATTACTCAAGATTAAATAAAATTAAAGTTTTAACTATTTTTAGATTACTCAAGATTAAATAAAATTTAAGTTTTAACTATTTTTAGATTACTCAAGATTAAATAAAATTAAAGTTTTAACTATTTTTAGATTACTCAAGACTAAATAAAATTTAAGTTTTAACTATTTTTAGATTACTCAAGATTAAATAAAATTAAAGTTTTAACTATTTTTAGATTACTCAAGATTAAATAAAATTTAAGTTTTAACTATTTTTAGATTACTCAAGATTAAATAAAATTTAAGTTTTAACTATTTTTAGATTACTCAAGACTAAATAAAATTTAAGTTTTAACTATTTTTAGATTACTCAAGATTAAATAAAATTTAAGTTTTAACTATTTTTAGATTACTCAAGATTAAATAAAATTAAAGTTTTAACTATTTTTAGATTACTCAAGATTAAATAAAATTAAAGTTTTAACTATTTTTAGATTACTCAAGATTAAATAAAATTTAAGTTTTAACTATTTTTAGATTACTCAAGATTAAATAAAATTTAAGTTTTAACTATTTTTAGATTACTCAAGATTAAATAAAATTTAAGTTTTAACTATTTTTAGATTACTCAAGATTAAATAAAATTTAAGTTTTAACTATTTTTAGATTACTCAAGATTAAATAAAATGAAAGTTTTAACTATTTTTAGATTACTCAAGATTAAATAAAGTTTAAATCTAATTATTTTTAGATTACTCAAGATTAAATAAAATTAAAGTTTTAACTATTTTTAGATTACTCAAGATTAAATAAAATTTAAGTTTTAACTATTTTTAGATTACTCAAGACTAAATAAAATTTAAGTTTTAACTATTTTTAGATTACTCAAGATTAAATAAAATTAAAGTTTTAACTATTTTTAGATTACTCAAGATTAAATAAAATTAAAGTTTTAACTATTTTTAGATTACTCAAGATTAAATAAAATTAAAGTTTTAACTATTTTTAGATTACTCAAGATTAAATAAAATTAAAGTTTTAACTATTTTTAGATTACTCAAGATTAAATAAAATTTAAGTTTTAACTATTTTTAGATTACTCAAGATTAAATAAAATTTAAGTTTTAACTATTTTTAGATTACTCAAGATTAAATAAAATTTAAGTTTTAACTATTTTTAGATTACTCAAGATTAAATAAAATTTAAGTTTTAACTATTTTTAGATTACTCAAGATTAAATAAAATTAAAGTTTTAACTATTTTTAGATTACTCAAGATTAAATAAAATTAAAGTTTTAACTATTTTTAGATTACTCAAGATTAAATAAAATTTAAGTTTTAACTATTTTTAGATTACTCAAGATTAAATAAAATTAAAGTTTTAACTATTTTTAGATTACTCAAGATTAAATAAAATTTAAGTTTTAACTATTTTTAGATTACTCAAGATTAAATAAAATTTAAGTTTTAACTATTTTTAGATTACTCAATATTAAATAAAGTTTAAGTTTTAACTATTTTTAGATTACTCAAGATTAAATAAAATTAAAGTTTTAACTATTTTTAGATTACTCAAGATTAAATAAAATTTAAGTTTTAACTATTTTTAGATTACTCAAGATTAAATAAAATTTAAATCAAACTATTTTTAGATTACTCAAGATTAAATAAAATTTAAGTTTTAACTATTTTTAGATTACTCAAGATTAAATAAAATTAAAGTTTAAACTATTTTTAGATTACTCAAGATTAAATAAAATTAAAGTTTTAACTATTTTTAGATTACTCAAGATTAAATAAAATTTAAGTTTTAACTATTTTTAGATTACTCAAGATTAAATAAAATTTAAGTTTTAACTATTTTTAGATTACTCAAGATTAAATAAAATTTAAGTTTTAACTATTTTTAGATTACTCAAGATTAAATAAAATTAAAGTTTTAACTATTTTTAGATTACTCAAGATTAAATAAAATTAAAGTTTTAACTATTTTTAGATTACTCAAGATTAAATAAAATTTAAGTTTTAACTATTTTTAGATCACTCAAGATTAAATAAAATTTAAGTTTTAACTATTTTTAGATTACTCAAGATTAAATAAAATTTAAATCAAACTATTTTTAGATTACTCAAGATTAAATAAAATTTAAGTTTTAACTATTTTTAGATTACTCAAGATTAAATAAAATTTAAGTTTTAACTATTTTTAGATTACTCAAGATTAAATAAAGTTTAAGTTTTAACTATTTTTAGATTACTCAAGATTAAATAAAATTTAAGTTTTAACTATTTTTAGATTACTCAAGATTAAATAAAATTTAAGTTTTAACTATTTTTAGATTACTCAAGATTAAATAAAATTAAAGTTTTAACTATTTTTAGATTGCTCAAGATTAAATAAAATTAAAGTTTTAACTATTTTTAGATTACTCAAGATTAAATAAAATTTAAGTTTTAACTATTTTTAGATTACTCAAGATTAAATAAAATTAAAGTTTTAACTATTTTTAGATTACTCAAGATTAAATAAAATTTAAATCAAACTATTTTTAGATTACTCAAGATTAAATAAAATTAAAGTTTTAACTATTTTTAGATTACTCAAGATTAAATAAAATTAAAGTTTTAACTATTTTTAGATTACTCAAGATTAAATAAAATTTAAGTTTTAACTATTTTTAGATTACTCAAGATTAAATAAAATTTAAATCAAACTATTTTTAGATTACTCAAGATTAAATAAAATGAAAGTTTTAACTATTTTTAGATTACTCAAGATTAAATAAAATTTAAGTTTTAACTATTTTTAGATTACTCAAGATTAAATAAAATTTAAGTTTTAACTATTTTTAGATTACTCAAGATTAAATAAAATTTAAATCAAACTATTTTTAGATTACTCAAGATTAAATAAAATTAAAGTTTTAACTATTTTTAGATTACTCAAGATTAAATAAAATGAAAGTTTTAACTATTTTTAGATTACTCAAGATTAAATAAAATTTAAATCAAACTATTTTTAGATTACTCAAGATTAAATAAAATTTAAGTTTTAACTATTTTTAGATTACTCAAGATTAAATAAAATTTAAGTTTTAACTATTTTTAGATTACTCAAGATTAAATAAAATTTAAATCAAACTATTTTTAGATTACTCAAGATTAAATAAAATTTAAGTTTTAACTATTTTTAGATTACTCAAGATTAAATAAAATTTAAATCAAACTATTTTTAGATTACTCAAGATTAAATAAAATTTAAGTTTTAACTATTTTTAGATTACTCAAGATTAAATAAAATTTAAGTTTTAACTATTTTTAGATTACTCAAGATTAAATAAAATTTAAGTTTTAACTATTTTTAGATTACTCAAGATTAAATAAAATTTAAATCAAACTATTTTTAGATTACTCAAGATTAAATAAAATTTAAGTTTTAACTATTTTTAGATTACTCAAGATTAAATAAAATGAAAGTTTTAACTATTTTTAGATTACTCAAGATTAAATAAAGTTTAAATCAAACTATTTTTAGATTACTCAAGATTAATAAAATTTAAGTTTTAACTATTTTTAGATTACTCAAGATTAAATAAAATTAAAGTTTTAACTATTTTTAGATTACTCAAGATTAAATAAAATTTAAGTTTTAACTATTTTTAGATTACTCAAGATTAAATAAAATTTAAATCAAACTATTTTTAGATTACTCAAGATTAAATAAAATTAAAGTTTTAACTATTTTTAGATTACTCAAGATTAAATAAAATTTAAGTTTTAACTATTTTTAGATCACTCAAGATTAAATAAAATTTAAGTTTTAACTATTTTTAGATTACTCAAGATTAAATAAAATTTAAGTTTTAACTATTTTTAGATTACTCAAGATTAAATAAAATTAAAGTTTTAACTATTTTTAGATTACTCAAGATTAAATAAAATTTAAGTTTTAACTATTTTTAGATTACTCAAGATTAAATAAAATTTAAGTTTTAACTATTTTTAGATTACTCAAGATTAAATAAAATTTAAGTTTTAACTATTTTTAGATTACTCAAGATTAAATAAAATTTAAATCAAACTATTTTTAGATTACTCAAGATTAAATAAAATTAAAGTTTTAACTATTTTTAGATTACTCAAGATTAAATAAAATGAAAGTTTTAACTATTTTTAGATTACTCAAGATTAAATAAAATTTAAATCAAACTATTTTTAGATTACTCAAGATTAAATAAAATTTAAGTTTTAACTATTTTTAGATTACTCAAGATTAAATAAAATTTAAGTTTTAACTATTTTTAGATTACTCAAGATTAAATAAAATTTAAGTTTTAACTATTTTTAGATCACTCAAGATTAAATAAAATTAAAGTTTTAACTATTTTTAGATTACTCAAGATTAAATAAAATTAAAGTTTTAACTATTTTTAGATTACTCAAGATTAAATAAAATGAAAGTTTTAACTATTTTTAGATTACTCAAGATTAAATAAAATTTAAATCAAACTATTTTTAGATTACTCAAGATTAAATAAAATTTAAGTTTTAACTATTTTTAGATTACTCAAGATTAAATAAAATGAAAGTTTTAACTATTTTTAGATTACTCAAGATTAAATAAAATTAAAGTTTTAACTATTTTTAGATTACTCAAGATTAAATAAAATTTAAGTTTTAACTATTTTTAGATTACTCAAGATTAAATAAAATTTAAGTTTTAACTATTTTTAGATTACTCAAGATTAAATAAAATTTAAGTTTTAACTATTTTTAGATTACTCAAGATTAAATAAAATTAAAGTTTTAACTATTTTTAGATTACTCAAGATTAAATAAAATGAAAGTTTTAACTATTTTTAGATTACTCAAGATTAAATAAAATTTAAGTTTTAACTATTTTTAGATTACTCAAGATTAAATAAAATTTAAGTTTTAACTATTTTTAGATTACTCAAGATTAAATAAAATTTAAATCAAACTATTTTTAGATTACTCAAGATTAAATAAAATTTAAGTTTTAACTATTTTTAGATTACTCAAGATTAAATAAAATTTAAGTTTTAACTATTTTTAGATTACTCAAGATTAAATAATATTTAAGTTTTAACTATTTTTAGATTACTCAAGATTAAATAAAATTTAAGTTTTAACTATTTTTAGATTACTCAAGATTAAATAAAATTTAAGTTTTAACTATTTTTAGATTACTCAAGATTAAATAAAATTTAAGTTTTAACTATTTTTAGATTACTCAAGATTAAATAAAATTTAAGTTTTAACTATTTTTAGATTACTCAAGATTAAATAAAATTTAAGTTTTAACTATTTTTAGATTACTCAAGATTAAATAAAATTTAAATCAAACTATTTTTAGATTACTCAAGATTAAATAAAATTAAAGTTTTAACTATTTTTAGATTACTCAAGATTAAATAAAATGAAAGTTTTAACTATTTTTAGATTACTCAAGATTAAATAAAATTTAAATCAAACTATTTTTAGATTACTCAAGATTAAATAAAATTTAAGTTTTAACTATTTTTAGATTACTCAAGATTAAATAAAATGAAAGTTTTAACTATTTTTAGATTACTCAAGATTAAATAAAATTTAAATCAAACTATTTTTAGATTACTCAAGATTAAATAAAATTTAAGTTTTAACTATTTTTAGATCACTCAAGATTAAATAAAATTTAAGTTTTAACTATTTTTAGATTACTCAAGATTAAATAAAATGAAAGTTTTAACTATTTTTAGATTACTCAAGATTAAATAAAATTTAAGTTTTAACTATTTTTAGATTACTCAAGATTAAATAAAATTTAAGTTTTAACTATTTTTAGATTACTCAAGATTAAATAAAATTTAAGTTTTAACTATTTTTAGATCACTCAAGATTAAATAAAATTTAAGTTTTAACTATTTTTAGATTACTCAAGATTAAATAAAATTTAAGTTTTAACTATTTTTAGATTACTCAAGATTAAATAAAATTAAAGTTTTAACTATTTTTAGATTACTCAAGATTAAATAAAGTTTAAATCTAATTATTTTTAGATTACTCAAGATTAAATAAAATTTAAGTTTTAACTATTTTTAGATTACTCAAGATTAAATAAAATTTAAGTTTTAACTATTTTTAGATTACTCAAGATTAAATAAAATTTAAGTTTTAACTATTTTTAGATTACTCAAGATTAAATAAAATTAAAGTTTTAACTATTTTTAGATTACTCAAGATTAAATAAAATTTAAGTTTTAACTATTTTTAGATTACTCAAGATTAAATAAAATTTAAGTTTTAACTATTTTTAGATTACTCAAGATTAAATAAAATTTAAGTTTTAACTATTTTTAGATTACTCAAGATTAAATAAAATTTAAGTTTTAACTATTTTTAGATTACTCAAGATTAAATAAAATTTAAGTTTTAACTATTTTTAGATTACTCAAGATTAAATAAAATTTAAATCAAACTATTTTTAGATTACTCAAGATTAAATAAAATTTAAGTTTTAACTATTTTTAGATTACTCAAGATTAAATAAAATTTAAGTTTTAACTATTTTTAGATTACTCAAGATTAAATAATATTTAAGTTTTAACTATTTTTAGATTACTCAAGATTAAATAAAATTTAAGTTTTAACTATTTTTAGATTACTCAAGATTAAATAAAATTTAAGTTTTAACTATTTTTAGATTACTCAAGATTAAATAAAATTTAAGTTTTAACTATTTTTAGATTACTCAAGATTAAATAAAATTTAAGTTTTAACTATTTTTAGATTACTCAAGATTAAATAAAATTTAAGTTTTAACTATTTTTAGATCACTCAAGATTAAATAAAATTAAAGTTTTAACTATTTTTAGATTACTCAAGATTAAATAAAATTTAAGTTTTAACTATTTTTAGATTACTCAAGATTAAATAAAATTAAAGTTTTAACTATTTTTAGATTACTCAAGATTAAATAAAATTTAAATCAAACTATTTTTAGATTACTCAAGATTAAATAAAATTTAAGTTTTAACTATTTTTAGATTGTTCAAGATTAAATAAAATTTAAATCAAACTATTTTTAGATTACTCAAGATTAAATAAAATTAAAGTTTTAACTATTTTTAGATTACTCAAGATTAAATAAAATTTAAGTTTTAACTATTTTTAGATTACTCAAGATTAAATAAAATTTAAGTTTTAACTATTTTTAGATTACTCAAGATTAAATAAAATTTAAGTTTTAACTATTTTTAGATTACTCAAGATTAAATAAAATTAAAGTTTTAACTATTTTTAGATTACTCAAGATTAAATAAAATGAAAGTTTTAACTATTTTTAGATTACTCAAGATTAAATAAAATTTAAGTTTTAACTATTTTTAGATTACTCAAGATTAAATAAAATTTAAGTTTTAACTATTTTTAGATTACTCAAGATTAAATAAAATTTAAATCAAACTATTTTTAGATTACTCAAGATTAAATAAAATTTAAGTTTTAACTATTTTTAGATTACTCAAGATTAAATAAAATTTAAGTTTTAACTATTTTTAGATTACTCAAGATTAAATAATATTTAAGTTTTAACTATTTTTAGATTACTCAAGATTAAATAAAATTTAAGTTTTAACTATTTTTAGATTACTCAAGATTAAATAAAATTTAAGTTTTAACTATTTTTAGATTACTCAAGATTAAATAAAATTTAAGTTTTAACTATTTTTAGATTACTCAAGATTAAATAAAATTTAAGTTTTAACTATTTTTAGATTACTCAAGATTAAATAAAATTTAAGTTTTAACTATTTTTAGATTACTCAAGATTAAATAAAATTTAAATCAAACTATTTTTAGATTACTCAAGATTAAATAAAATTAAAGTTTTAACTATTTTTAGATTACTCAAGATTAAATAAAATGAAAGTTTTAACTATTTTTAGATTACTCAAGATTAAATAAAATTTAAATCAAACTATTTTTAGATTACTCAAGATTAAATAAAATTTAAGTTTTAACTATTTTTAGATTACTCAAGATTAAATAAAATGAAAGTTTTAACTATTTTTAGATTACTCAAGATTAAATAAAATTTAAATCAAACTATTTTTAGATTACTCAAGATTAAATAAAATTTAAGTTTTAACTATTTTTAGATCACTCAAGATTAAATAAAATTTAAGTTTTAACTATTTTTAGATTACTCAAGATTAAATAAAATGAAAGTTTTAACTATTTTTAGATTACTCAAGATTAAATAAAATTTAAGTTTTAACTATTTTTAGATTACTCAAGATTAAATAAAATTTAAGTTTTAACTATTTTTAGATTACTCAAGATTAAATAAAATTTAAGTTTTAACTATTTTTAGATCACTCAAGATTAAATAAAATTTAAGTTTTAACTATTTTTAGATTACTCAAGATTAAATAAAATTTAAGTTTTAACTATTTTTAGATTACTCAAGATTAAATAAAATTAAAGTTTTAACTATTTTTAGATTACTCAAGATTAAATAAAGTTTAAATCTAATTATTTTTAGATTACTCAAGATTAAATAAAATTTAAGTTTTAACTATTTTTAGATTACTCAAGATTAAATAAAATTTAAGTTTTAACTATTTTTAGATTACTCAAGATTAAATAAAATTTAAGTTTTAACTATTTTTAGATTACTCAAGATTAAATAAAATTAAAGTTTTAACTATTTTTAGATTACTCAAGATTAAATAAAATTTAAGTTTTAACTATTTTTAGATTACTCAAGATTAAATAAAATTTAAGTTTTAACTATTTTTAGATTACTCAAGATTAAATAAAATTAAAGTTTTAACTATTTTTAGATTACTCAAGATTAAATAAAATTTAAGTTTTAACTATTTTTAGATTACTCAAGATTAAATAAAATTTAAGTTTTAACTATTTTTAGATTACTCAAGATTAAATAAAATTTAAGTTTTAACTATTTTTAGATTACTCAAGATTAAATAAAATTTAAGTTTTAACTATTTTTAGATTACTCAAGATTAAATAAAATTTAAATCAAACTATTTTTAGATTACTCAAGATTAAATAAAATTTAAGTTTTAACTATTTTTAGATTACTCAAGATTAAATAAAATTTAAGTTTTAACTATTTTTAGATTACTCAAGATTAAATAATATTTAAGTTTTAACTATTTTTAGATTACTCAAGATTAAATAAAATTTAAGTTTTAACTATTTTTAGATTACTCAAGATTAAATAAAATTTAAGTTTTAACTATTTTTAGATTACTCAAGATTAAATAAAATTTAAGTTTTAACTATTTTTAGATTACTCAAGATTAAATAAAATTTAAGTTTTAACTATTTTTAGATTACTCAAGATTAAATAAAATTTAAGTTTTAACTATTTTTAGATTACTCAAGATTAAATAAAATTAAAGTTTTAACTATTTTTAGATTACTCAAGATTAAATAAAATTTAAGTTTTAACTATTTTTAGATTACTCAAGATTAAATAAAATTTAAGTTTTAACTATTTTTAGATTACTCAAGATTAAATAAAATTAAAGTTTTAACTATTTTTAGATTACTCAAGATTAAATAAAATTTAAGTTTTAACTATTTTTAGATTACTCAAGATTAAATAAAATTTAAGTTTTAACTATTTTTAGATTACTCAAGATTAAATAAAATTAAAGTTTTAACTATTTTTAGATTACTCAAGATTAAATAATATTTAAGTTTTAACTATTTTTAGATTACTCAAGATTAAATAAAATTTAAGTTTTAACTATTTTTAGATTACTCAAGATTAAATAAAATTTAAGTTTTAACTATTTTTAGATTACTCAAGATTAAATAAAATTTAAGTTTTAACTATTTTTAGATTACTCAAGATTAAATAAAATTTAAGTTTTAACTATTTTTAGATTACTCAAGATTAAATAAAATTAAAGTTTTAACTATTTTTAGATTACTCAAGATTAAATAAAATTTAAGTTTTAACTATTTTTAGATTACTCAAGATTAAATAAAATTTAAATCAAACTATTTTTAGATTACTCAAGATTAAATAAAATTTAAGTTTTAACTATTTTTAGATTACTCAAGATTAAATAAAATTTAAGTTTTAACTATTTTTAGATTACTCAAGATTAAATAAAATTTAAGTTTTAACTATTTTTAGATTACTCAAGATTAAATAAAATTTAAGTTTTAACTATTTTTAGATTACTCAAGATTAAATAAAATTTAAGTTTTAACTATTTTTAGATTACTCAAGATTAAATAAAATTAAAGTTTTAACTATTTTTAGATTACTCAAGATTAAATAAAATTTAAATCAAACTATTTTTAGATTACTCAAGATTAAATAAAATTTAAGTTTTAACTATTTTTAGATTACTCAAGATTAAATAAAATGAAAGTTTTAACTATTTTTAGATTACTCAAGATTAAATAAAATTTAAGTTTTAACTATTTTTAGATTACTCAAGATTAAATAAAATTTAAGTTTTAACTATTTTTAGATTACTCAAGATTAAATAATATTTAAGTTTTAACTATTTTTAGATTACTCAAGATTAAATAAAATTAAAGTTTTAACTATTTTTAGATTGCTCAAGATTAAATAAAATTTAAGTTTTAACTATTTTTAGATTACTCAAGATTAAATAAAATTTAAGTTTTAACTATTTTTAGATTACTCAAGATTAAATAAAATTTAAGTTTTAACTATTTTTAGATTACTCAAGATTAAATAAAATTTAAATCAAACTATTTTTAGATTACTCAAGATTAAATAAAATTTAAGTTTTAACTATTTTTAGATTACTCAAGATTAAATAAAATGAAAGTTTTAACTATTTTTAGATTACTCAAGATTAAATAAAGTTTAAATCTTATTATTTTTAGATTACTCAAGATTAATAAAATTTAAGTTTTAACTATTTTTAGATTACTCAAGATTAAATAAAGTTTAAGTTTTAACTATTTTTAGATTACTCAAGATTAAATAAAATTAAAGTTTTAACTATTTTTAGATTACTCAAGATTAAATAAAATGAAAGTTTTAACTATTTTTAGATTACTCAAGATTAAATAAAATTTAAGTTTTAACTATTTTTAGATTACTCAAGATTAAATAAAATTTAAGTTTTAACTATTTTTAGATTACTCAAGATTAAATAAAGTTTAAGTTTTAACTATTTTTAGATTACTCAAGATTAAATAAAATTTAAGTTTTAACTATTTTTAGATTACTCAAGATTAAATAAAATTTAAGTTTTAACTATTTTTAGATTACTCAAGATTAAATAAAATTTAAGTTTTAACTATTTTTAGATTACTCAAGATTAAATAAAATTTAAGTTTTAACTATTTTTAGATTACTCAAGATTAAATAAAATTTAAGTTTTAACTATTTTTAGATTACTCAAGATTAAATAAAATTAAAGTTTTAACTATTTTTAGATTACTCAAGATTAAATAAAATTAAAGTTTTAACTATTTTTAGATTACTCAAGATTAAATAAAATGAAAGTTTTAACTATTTTTAGATTACTCAAGATTAAATAAAGTTTAAATCTTATTATTTTTAGATTACTCAAGATTAATAAAATTTAAGTTTTAACTATTTTTAGATTACTCAAGATTAAATAAAATTTAAGTTTTAACTATTTTTAGATTACTCAAGATTAAATAAAATTTAAGTTTTAACTATTTTTAGATTACTCAAGATTAAATAAAATTAAAGTTTTAACTATTTTTAGATTACTCAAGATTAAATAAAATTAAAGTTTTAACTATTTTTAGATTACTCAAGATTAAATAAAATTAAAGTTTTAACTATTTTTAGATTACTCAAGATTAATAAAATTTAAGTTTTAACTATTTTTAGATTACTCAAGATTAAATAAAATTTAAGTTTTAACTATTTTTAGATTACTCAAGATTAAATAAAGTTTAAGTTTTAACTATTTTTAGATTACTCAAGATTAAATAAAATTTAAATCAAACTATTTTTAGATTACTCAAGATTAAATAAAATTTAAGTTTTAACTATTTTTAGATTACTCAAGATTAAATAAAATTTAAGTTTTAACTATTTTTAGATTACTCAAGATTAAATAAAATTAAAGTTTTAACTATTTTTAGATTACTCAAGATTAATAAAATTTAAGTTTTAACTATTTTTAGATTACTCAAGATTAAATAAAATTTAAATCAAACTATTTTTAGATTACTCAAGATTAAATAAAATTAAAGTTTTAACTATTTTTAGATTACTCAAGATTAAATAAAATTAAAGTTTTAACTATTTTTAGATTACTCAAGATTAAATAAAATTTAAGTTTTAACTATTTTTAGATTACTCAAGATTAAATAAAATTTAAGTTTTAACTATTTTTAGATTACTCAAGATTAAATAAAATTTAAGTTTTAACTATTTTTAGATTACTCAAGATTAAATAAAATTAAAGTTTTAACTATTTTTAGATTGCTCAAGATTAAATAAAATTAAAGTTTTAACTATTTTTAGATTGCTCAAGATTAAATAAAATTTAAGTTTTAACTATTTTTAGATTACTCAAGATTAAATAAAATTTAAGTTTTAACTATTTTTAGATTACTCAAGATTAAATAAAATTTAAGTTTTAACTATTTTTAGATTACTCAAGATTAAATAAAATTAAAGTTTTAACTATTTTTAGATTACTCAAGATTAAATAAAATTAAAGTTTTAACTATTTTTAGATTGCTCAAGATTAAATAAAATTTAAATCAAACTTTTTTTAGATTACTCAAGATTAAATAAAATTTAAGTTTTAACTATTTTTAGATTACTCAAGATTAAATAAAATTTAAATCAAACTATTTTTAGATTACTCAAGATTAAATAAAATTAAAGTTTTAACTATTTTTAGATTACTCAAGATTAAATAAAATTTAAATCAAACTATTTTTAGATTACTCAAGATTAAATAAAATTTAAGTTTTAACTATTTTTAGATTACTCAAGATTAAATAAAATTAAAGTTTTAACTATTTTTAGATTACTCAAGATTAAATAAAATTAAAGTTTTAACTATTTTTAGATTACTCAAGATTAAATAAAATTTAAGTTTTAACTATTTTTAGATTACTCAAGATTAAATAAAATTTAAGTTTTAACTATTTTTAGATTACTCAAGATTAAATAAAATTAAAGTTTTAACTATTTTTAGATTACTCAAGATTAAATAAAATTTAAATCAAACTATTTTTAGATTACTCAAGATTAAATAAAATTTAAGTTTTAACTATTTTTAGATTACTCAAGATTAAATAAAATTTAAGTTTTAACTATTTTTAGATTACTCAAGATTAAATAAAATTTAAGTTTTAACTATTTTTAGATTACTCAAGATTAAATAAAATTTAAGTTTTAACTAATTTTAGATTACTCAAGATTAAATAAAGTTTAAGTTTTAACTATTTTTAGATTACTCAAGATTAAATAAAATTTAAGTTTTAACTATTTTTAGATTACTCAAGATTAAATAAAATTTAAGTTTTAACTATTTTTAGATTACTCAAGATTAAATAAAATTAAAGTTTTAACTATTTTTAGATTACTCAAGATTAAATAAAATTAAAGTTTTAACTATTTTTAGATTACTCAAGATTAAATAAAGTTTAAATCTAATTATTTTTAGATTACTCAAGATTAAATAAAATTAAAGTTTTAACTATTTTTAGATTACTCAAGATTAAATAAAATTTAAGTTTTAACTATTTTTAGATTACTCAAGACTAAATAAAATTTAAGTTTTAACTATTTTTAGATTACTCAAGATTAAATAAAATTAAAGTTTTAACTATTTTTAGATTACTCAAGATTAAATAAAATTTAAGTTTTAACTATTTTTAGATTACTCAAGATTAAATAAAATTTAAGTTTTAACTATTTTTAGATTACTCAAGACTAAATAAAATTTAAGTTTTAACTATTTTTAGATTACTCAAGATTAAATAAAGTTTAAGTTTTAACTATTTTTAGATTACTCAAGATTAAATAAAATTTAAGTTTTAACTATTTTTAGATTACTCAAGATTAATAAAATTAAAGTTTTAACTATTTTTAGATTACTCAAGATTAAATAAAGTTTAAATCTAATTATTTTTAGATTACTCAAGATTAAATAAAATTAAAGTTTTAACTATTTTTAGATTACTCAAGATTAAATAAAATTTAAGTTTTAACTATTTTTAGATTACTCAAGACTAAATAAAATTTAAGTTTTAACTATTTTTAGATTACTCAAGATTAAATAAAATTAAAGTTTTAACTATTTTTAGATTACTCAAGATTAAATAAAATTTAAGTTTTAACTATTTTTAGATTACTCAAGATTAAATAAAATTAAAGTTTTAACTATTTTTAGATTACTCAAGATTAAATAAAATTTAAGTTTTAACTATTTTTAGATTACTCAAGATTAAATAAAGTTTAAGTTTTAACTATTTTTAGATTACTCAAGATTAAATAAAATTTAAGTTTTAACTATTTTTAGATTACTCAAGATTAATAAAATTAAAGTTTTAACTATTTTTAGATTACTCAAGATTAAATAAAATTAAAGTTTTAACTATTTTTAGATTACTCAAGATTAAATAAAATTAAAGTTTTAACTATTTTTAGATTACTCAAGATTAATAAAATTAAAGTTTTAACTATTTTTAGATTACTCAAGATTAAATAAAATTTAAATCAAACTATTTTTAGATTACTCAAGATTAAATAAAATTAAAGTTTTAACTATTTTTAGATTACTCAAGATTAAATAAAATTTAAGTTTTAACTATTTTTAGATTACTCAAGATTAAATAAAATTTAAGTTTTAACTATTTTTAGATTACTCAAGATTAAATAAAATTTAAGTTTTAACTATTTTTAGATTACTCAAGATTAAATAAAGTTTAAATCTAATTATTTTTAGATTACTCAAGATTAAATAAAATTTAAGTTTTAACTATTTTTAGATTACTCAAGATTAAATAAAATTTAAGTTTTAACTATTTTTAGATTACTCAAGACTAAATAAAATTTAAGTTTTAACTATTTTTAGATTACTCAAGATTAAATAAAATTTAAGTTTTAACTATTTTTAGATTACTCAAGATTAAATAAAATTTAAGTTTTAACTATTTTTAGATTACTCAAGATTAAATAAAATTTAAGTTTTAACTATTTTTAGATTACTCAAGACTAAATAAAATTTAAGTTTTAACTATTTTTAGATTACTCAAGATTAAATAAAGTTTAAGTTTTAACTATTTTTAGATTACTCAAGATTAAATAAAATTTAAGTTTTAACTATTTTTAGATTACTCAAGATTAAATAAAATTAAAGTTTTAACTATTTTTAGATTACTCAAGATTAAATAAAATTAAAGTTTTAACTATTTTTAGATTACTCAAGATTAAATAAAATTTAAGTTTTAACTATTTTTAGATTACTCAAGATTAAATAAAATTTAAGTTTTAACTATTTTTAGATTACTCAAGACTAAATAAAATTTAAGTTTTAACTATTTTTAGATTACTCAAGATTAAATAAAGTTTAAGTTTTAACTATTTTTAGATTACTCAAGATTAAATAAAATTTAAATCAAACTATTTTTAGATTACTCAAGATTAAATAAAATTAAAGTTTTAACTATTTTTAGATTACTCAAGATTAAATAAAATTAAAGTTTTAACTATTTTTAGATTACTCAAGATTAAATAAAATTTAAGTTTTAACTATTTTTAGATTACTCAAGATTAAATAAAATTAAAGTTTTAACTATTTTTAGATTACTCAAGATTAAATAAAGTTTAAATCTAATTATTTTTAGATTACTCAAGATTAAATAAAATTTAAGTTTTAACTATTTTTAGATTACTCAAGATTAAATAAAATTTAAGTTTTAACTATTTTTAGATTACTCAAGACTAAATAAAATTTAAGTTTTAACTATTTTTAGATTACTCAAGATTAAATAAAATTTAAGTTTTAACTATTTTTAGATTACTCAAGATTAAATAAAATTAAAGTTTTAACTATTTTTAGATTACTCAAGATTAAATAAAATTAAAGTTTTAACTATTTTTAGATTACTCAAGATTAAATAAAATTAAAGTTTTAACTATTTTTAGATTACTCAAGATTAAATAAAATTTAAGTTTTAACTATTTTTAGATTACTCAAGATTAAATAAAATTTAAATCAAACTATTTTTAGATTACTCAAGATTAAATAAAATTTAAGTTTTAACTATTTTTAGATTACTCAAGATTAAATAAAATTTAAGTTTTAACTATTTTTAGATTACTCAAGATTAAATAAAATGAAAGTTTTAACTATTTTTAGATTACTCAAGATTAAATAAAGTTTAAATCTAATTATTTTTAGATTACTCAAGATTAAATAAAATTAAAGTTTTAACTATTTTTAGATTACTCAAGATTAAATAAAATTTAAGTTTTAACTATTTTTAGATTACTCAAGACTAAATAAAATTTAAGTTTTAACTATTTTTAGATTACTCAAGATTAAATAAAATTAAAGTTTTAACTATTTTTAGATTACTCAAGATTAAATAAAATTTAAGTTTTAACTATTTTTAGATTACTCAAGATTAAATAAAATTTAAGTTTTAACTATTTTTAGATTACTCAAGATTAAATAAAATTAAAGTTTTAACTATTTTTAGATTACTCAAGACTAAATAAAATTTAAGTTTTAACTATTTTTAGATTACTCAAGATTAAATAAAATGAAAGTTTTAACTATTTTTAGATTACTCAAGATTAAATAAAATTAAAGTTTTAACTATTTTTAGATTACTCAAGACTAAATAAAATTTAAGTTTTAACTATTTTTAGATTACTCAAGATTAAATAAAGTTTAAGTTTTAACTATTTTTAGATTACTCAAGATTAAATAAAATTAAAGTTTTAACTATTTTTAGATTACTCAAGATTAAATAAAATTAAAGTTTTAACTATTTTTAGATTACTCAAGATTAAATAAAATTTAAGTTTTAACTATTTTTAGATTACTCAAGATTAAATAAAATTTAAGTTTTAACTATTTTTAGATTACTCAAGATTAAATAATATATAAGTTTTAACTATTTTTAGATTACTCAAGATTAAATAAAATTAAAGTTTTAACTATTTTTAGATTACTCAAGATTAAATAAAATGAAAGTTTTAACTATTTTTAGATTACTCAAGATTAAATAAAGTTTAAATCTAATTATTTTTAGATTACTCAAGATTAAATAAAATTAAAGTTTTAACTATTTTTAGATTACTCAAGACTAAATAAAATTTAAGTTTTAACTATTTTTAGATTACTCAAGATTAAATAAAATTAAAGTTTTAACTATTTTTAGATTACTCAAGATTAAATAAAGTTTAAATCTAATTATTTTTAGATTACTCAAGATTAAATAAAATTAAAGTTTTAACTATTTTTAGATTACTCAAGATTAAATAAAATTTAAGTTTTAACTATTTTTAGATTACTCAAGACTAAATAAAATTTAAGTTTTAACTATTTTTAGATTACTCAAGATTAAATAAAATTAAAGTTTTAACTATTTTTAGATTACTCAAGATTAAATAAAATTTAAGTTTTAACTATTTTTAGATTACTCAAGATTAAATAAAATTTAAGTTTTAACTATTTTTAGATTACTCAAGATTAAATAAAATTAAAGTTTTAACTATTTTTAGATTACTCAAGACTAAATAAAATTTAAGTTTTAACTATTTTTAGATTACTCAAGATTAAATAAAATGAAAGTTTTAACTATTTTTAGATTACTCAAGATTAAATAAAATTAAAGTTTTAACTATTTTTAGATTACTCAAGACTAAATAAAATTTAAGTTTTAACTATTTTTAGATTACTCAAGATTAAATAAAGTTTAAGTTTTAACTATTTTTAGATTACTCAAGATTAAATAAAATTAAAGTTTTAACTATTTTTAGATTACTCAAGATTAAATAAAATTAAAGTTTTAACTATTTTTAGATTACTCAAGATTAAATAAAATTTAAGTTTTAACTATTTTTAGATTACTCAAGATTAAATAAAATTTAAGTTTTAACTATTTTTAGATTACTCAAGATTAAATAATATATAAGTTTTAACTATTTTTAGATTACTCAAGATTAAATAAAATTAAAGTTTTAACTATTTTTAGATTACTCAAGATTAAATAAAATGAAAGTTTTAACTATTTTTAGATTACTCAAGATTAAATAAAGTTTAAATCTAATTATTTTTAGATTACTCAAGATTAAATAAAATTAAAGTTTTAACTATTTTTAGATTACTCAAGACTAAATAAAATTTAAGTTTTAACTATTTTTAGATTACTCAAGATTAAATAAAATTAAAGTTTTAACTATTTTTAGATTACTCAAGATTAAATAAAATTAAAGTTTTAACTATTTTTAGATTACTCAAGATTAAATAAAATTAAAGTTTTAACTATTTTTAGATTACTCAAGATTAAATAAAATTTAAGTTTTAACTATTTTTAGATTACTCAAGATTAAATAAAGTTTAAATCTAATTATTTTTAGATTACTCAAGATTAAATAAAATATAAATCAAACTATTTTTAGATTACTCAAGATTAAATAAAATTAAATTTTTAACTATTTTTAGATTACTCAAGATTAAATAAAATTTAAGTTTTAACTATTTTTAGATTACTCAAGATTAAATAAAATTAAAGTTTTAACTATTTTTAGATTACTCAAGATTAAATAAAGTTTAAGTTTTAACTATTTTTAGATTACTCAAGATTAAATAAAATTTAAGTTTTAACTATTTTTAGATTACTCAAGATTAAATAAAATTTAAATCAAACTATTTTTAGATTACTCAAGATTAAATAAAATTAAATTTTTAACTATTTTTAGATTACTCAAGATTAAATAAAATTTAAGTTTTAACTATTTTTAGATTACTCAAGATTAAATAAAATTTAAGTTTTAACTATTTTTAGATTACTCAAGATTAAATAAAATTTAAGTTTTAACTATTTTTAGATTACTCAAGATTAAATAAAATTAAAGTTTTAACTATTTTTAGATTACTCAAGATTAAATAAAATTTAAGTTTTAACTATTTTTAGATTACTCAAGATTAAATAAAATTTAAGTTTTAACTATTTTTAGATTACTCAAGATTAAATAAAGTTTAAATCTAATTATTTTTAGATTACTCAAGATTAAATAAAATATAAATCAAACTATTTTTAGATTACTCAAGATTAAATAAAATTAAATTTTTAACTATTTTTAGATTACTCAAGATTAAATAAAATTTAAGTTTTAACTATTTTTAGATTACTCAAGATTAAATAAAATTTAAGTTTTAACTATTTTTAGATTACTCAAGATTAAATAAAATTAAAGTTTTAACTATTTTTAGATTACTCAAGATTAAATAAAATTAAAGTTTTAACTATTTTTAGATTACTCAAGATTAAATAAAATTTAAGTTTTAACTATTTTTAGATTACTCAAGATTAAATAAAGTTTAAATCTAATTATTTTTAGATTACTCAAGATTAAATAAAATATAAATCAAACTATTTTTAGATTACTCAAGATTAAATAAAATTAAATTTTTAACTATTTTTAGATTACTCAAGATTAAATAAAATTAAAGTTTTAACTATTTTTAGATTACTCAAGATTAAATAAAATTTAAGTTTTAACTATTTTTAGATTACTCAAGATTAAATAAAATTAAAGTTTTAACTATTTTTAGATTACTCAAGATTAAATAAAGTTTAAGTTTTAACTATTTTTAGATTACTCAAGATTAAATAAAGTTTAAATCTAATTATTTTTAGATTACTCAAGATTAAATAAAATTTAAATCAAACTATTTTTAGATTACTCAAGATTAAATAAAATTAAATTTTTAACTATTTTTAGATTACTCAAGATTAAATAAAATTAAAGTTTTAACTATTTTTAGATTACTCAAGATTAAATAAAATTTAAGTTTTAACTATTTTTAGATTACTCAAGATTAAATAAAATTAAAGTTTTAACTATTTTTAGATTACTCAAGATTAAATAAAATTTAAATTTTAACTATTTTTAGATTACTCAAGATTAAATAAAATTTAAGTTTTAACTATTTTTAGATTACTCAAGATTAAATAAAGTTTAAGTTTTAACTATTTTTAGATTACTCAAGATTAAATAAAATTAAAGTTTTAACTATTTTTAGATTACTCAAGATTAAATAAAATTAAAGTTTTAACTATTTTTAGATTACTCAAGATTAAATAAAATTTAAGTTTTAACTAATTTTAGATTACTCAAGATTAAATAAAATTAAAGTTTTAACTATTTTTAGATTACTCAAGATTAAATAAAATTAAAGTTTTAACTATTTTTAGATTACTCAAGATTAAATAAAATTTAAGTTTTAACTATTTTTAGATTACTCAAGATTAAATAAAGTTTAAGTTTTAACTATTTTTAGATTACTCAAGATTAAATAAAATTTAAGTTTTAACTATTTTTAGATTACTCAAGATTAAATAAAATTTAAGTTTTAACTATTTTTAGATTACTCAAGATTAAATAAAATTTAAGTTTTAACTAATTTTAGATTACTCAAGATTAAATAAAATTAAAGTTTTAACTATTTTTAGATTACTCAAGATTAAATAAAATTTAAATCAAACTATTTTTAGATTACTCAAGATTAAATAAAATTTAAATCAAACTATTTTTAGATTACTCAAGATTAAATAAAATTAAAGTTTTAACTATTTTTAGATTACTCAAGATTAAATAAAATTTAAGTTTTAACTATTTTTAGATTACTCAAGATTAAATAAAATTTAAGTTTTAACTAATTTTAGATTACTCAAGATTAAATAAAATTTAAGTTTTAACTATTTTTAGATTACTCAAGATTAAATAAAATTTAAGTTTTAACTATTTTTAGATTACTCAAGATTAAATAAAGTTTAAGTTTTAACTATTTTTAGATTACTCAAGATTAAATAAAATTTAAGTTTTAACTAATTTTAGATTACTCAAGATTAAATAAAGTTTAAGTTTTAACTATTTTTAGATTACTCAAGATTAAATAAAATTTAAGTTTTAACTATTTTTAGATTACTCAAGATTTAATAAAATTAAAGTTTTAACTATTTTTAGATTACTCAAGATTAAATAAAATTTAAGTTTTAACTATTTTTAGATTACTCAAGATTAAATAAAATTTAAGTTTTAACTATTTTTAGATTACTCAAGATTAAATAAAGTTTAAATCTAATTATTTTTAGATTACTCAAGATTAAATAAAATTAAAGTTTTAACTATTTTTAGATTACTCAAGATTAAATAAAATTTAAGTTTTAACTATTTTTAGATTACTCAAGATTAAATAAAATTTAAGTTTTAACTATTTTTAGATTACTCAAGATTAAATAAAATTTAAGTTTTAACTAATTTTAGATTACTCAAGATTAAATAAAATTAAAGTTTTAACTATTTTTAGATTACTCAAGATTAAATAAAATTAAAGTTTTAACTATTTTTAGATTACTCAAGATTAAATAAAATTTAAGTTTTAACTATTTTTAGATTACTCAAGATTAAATAAAATTTAAGTTTTAACTATTTTTAGATTACTCAAGATTAAATAAAATTTAAGTTTTAACTATTTTTAGATTACTCAAGATTAAATAAAATTAAAGTTTTAACTATTTTTAGATTACTCAAGATTAAATAAAATTTAAATCAAACTATTTTTAGATTACTCAAGATTAAATAAAATTAAATTTTTAACTATTTTTAGATTACTCAAGATTAAATAAAATTTAAGTTTTAACTATTTTTAGATTACTCAAGATTAAATAAAATTTAAGTTTTAACTATTTTTAGATTACTCAAGATTAAATAAAATTTAAGTTTTAACTATTTTTAGATTACTCAAGATTAAATAAAATTTAAGTTTTAACTATTTTTAGATTACTCAAGATTAAATAAAATTTAAGTTTTAACTATTTTTAGATTACTCAAGATTAAATAAAATTTAAGTTTTAACTAATTTTAGATTACTCAAGATTAAATAAAATTAAAGTTTTAACTATTTTTAGATTACTCAAGATTAAATAAAATTAAAGTTTTAACTATTTTTAGATTACTCAAGATTAAATAAAATTAAAGTTTTAACTATTTTTAGATTACTCAAGATTAAATAAAATTTAAGTTTTAACTATTTTTAGATTACTCAAGATTAAATAAAATTTAAGTTTTAACTATTTTTAGATTACTCAAGATTAAATAAAGTTTAAGTTTTAACTATTTTTAGATTACTCAAGATTAAATAAAGTTTAAAACTAATTATTTTTAGATTACTCAAGATTAAATAAAATTTAAGTTTTAACTATTTTTAGATTACTCAAGATTAAATAAAGTTTAAGTTTTAACTATTTTTAGATTGCTCAAGATTAAATAAAATTTAAGTTTTAACTATTTTTAGATTACTCAAGATTAAATAAAGTTTAAATCTAATTATTTTTAGATTACTCAAGATTAAATAAAATTTAAATCAAACTATTTTTAGATTACTCAAGATTAAATAAAATTAAAGTTTTAACTATTTTTAGATTACTCAAGATTAAATAAAATTAAAGTTTTAACTATTTTTAGATTACTCAAGATTAAATAAAATTAAATTTTTAACTATTTTTAGATTACTCAAGATTAAATAAAATTAAAGTTTTAACTATTTTTAGATTACTCAAGATTAAATAAAATTTAAGTTTTAACTATTTTTAGATTACTCAAGATTAAATAAAATTAAAGTTTTAACTATTTTTAGATTACTCAAGATTAAATAAAATTTAAGTTTTAACTAATTTTAGATTACTCAAGATTAAATAAAGTTTAAGTTTTAACTATTTTTAGATTACTCAAGATTAAATAAAGTTTAAGTTTTAACTATTTTTAGATTACTCAAGATTAAATAAAGTTTAAATCTAATTATTTTTAGATTACTCAAGATTAAATAAAATTTAAATCAAACTATTTTTAGATTACTCAAGATTAAATAAAATTAAAGTTTTAACTATTTTTAGATTACTCAAGATTAAATAAAATTTAAGTTTTAACTAATTTTAGATTACTCAAGATTAAATAAAGTTTAAGTTTTAACTATTTTTAGATTACTCAAGATTAAATAAAGTTTAAGTTTTAACTATTTTTAGATTACTCAAGATTAAATAAAATTAAAGTTTTAACTATTTTTAGATTACTCAAGATTAAATAAAATTAAAGTTTTAACTATTTTTAGATTACTCAAGATTAAATAAAATTAAAGTTTTAACTATTTTTAGATTACTCAAGATTAAATAAAATTAAAGTTTTAACTATTTTTAGATTACTCAAGATTAAATAAAATTAAAGTTTTAACTATTTTTAGATTACTCAAGATTAAATAAAATTTAAATCAAACTATTTTTAGATTACTCAAGATTAAATAAAGTTTAAGTTTTAACTATTTTTAGATTACTCAAGATTAAATAAAATTTAAGTTTTAACTATTTTTAGATTACTCAAGATTAAATAAAATTTAAGTTTTAACTATTTTTAGATTACTCAAGATTAAATAAAATTTAAGTTTTAACTAATTTTAGATTACTCAAGATTAAATAAAATTAAAGTTTTAACTATTTTTAGATTACTCAAGATTAAATAAAATTTAAATCAAACTATTTTTAGATTACTCAAGATTAAATAAAGTTTAAGTTTTAACTATTTTTAGATTACTCAAGATTAAATAAAATTTAAGTTTTAACTATTTTTAGATTACTCAAGATTAAATAAAGTTTAAGTTTTAACTATTTTTAGATTACTCAAGATTAAATAAAATTTAAGTTTTAACTAATTTTAGATTACTCAAGATTAAATAAAGTTTAAGTTTTAACTATTTTTAGATTACTCAAGATTAAATAAAATTTAAGTTTTAACTATTTTTAGATTACTCAAGATTAAATAAAATTAAAGTTTTAACTATTTTTAGATTACTCAAGATTAAATAAAATTTAAGTTTTAACTATTTTTAGATTACTCAAGATTAAATAAAATTTAAGTTTTAACTATTTTTAGATTACTCAAGATTAAATAAAGTTTAAATCTAATTATTTTTAGATTACTCAAGATTAAATAAAATTAAAGTTTTAACTATTTTTAGATTACTCAAGATTAAATAAAATTAAAGTTTTAACTATTTTTAGATTACTCAAGATTAAATAAAATTTAAATTTTAACTATTTTTAGATTACTCAAGATTAAATAAAATTAAAGTTTTAACTATTTTTAGATTACTCAAGATTAAATAAAATTTAAGTTTTAACTATTTTTAGATCACTCAAGATTAAATAAAATTAAAGTTTTAACTATTTTTAGATTACTCAAGATTAAATAAAATTAAAGTTTTAACTATTTTTAGATTACTCAAGATTAAATAAAATTAAAGTTTTAACTATTTTTAGATTACTCAAGATTAAATAAAATTTAAGTTTTAACTATTTTTAGATTACTCAAGATTAAATAAAATTAAATTTTTAACTATTTTTAGATTACTCAAGATTAAATAAAATTTAAGTTTTAACTATTTTTAGATTACTCAAGATTAAATAAAATTTAAGTTTTAACTATTTTTAGATTACTCAAGATTAAATAAAGTTTAAGTTTTAACTATTTTTAGATTACTCAAGATTAAATAAAGTTTAAAACTAATTATTTTTAGATTACTCAAGATTAAATAAAATTAAAGTTTTAACTATTTTTAGATTACTCAAGATTAAATAAAGTTTAAGTTTTAACTATTTTTAGATTACTCAAGATTAAATAAAATTTAAATCAAACTATTTTTAGATTACTCAAGATTAAATAAAATTAAATTTTTAACTATTTTTAGATTACTCAAGATTAAATAAAATTTAAATCAAACTATTTTTAGATTACTCAAGATTAAATAAAATTAAATTTTTAACTATTTTTAGATTACTCAAGATTAAATAAAATTAAAGTTTTAACTATTTTTAGATTGCTCAAGATTAAATAAAATTTAAGTTTTAACTATTTTTAGATTACTCAAGATTAAATAAAATTTAAGTTTTAACTATTTTTAGATTACTCAAGATTAAATAAAGTTTAAATCTAATTATTTTTAGATTACTCAAGATTAAATAAAATTTAAATCAAACTATTTTTAGATTACTCAAGATTAAATAAAATTAAATTTTTAACTATTTTTAGATTACTCAAGATTAAATAAAATTAAAGTTTTAACTATTTTTAGATTACTCAAGATTAAATAAAATTTAAGTTTTAACTATTTTTAGATTACTCAAGATTAAATAAAATTAAAGTTTTAACTATTTTTAGATTACTCAAGATTAAATAAAATTTAAGTTTTAACTATTTTTAGATTACTCAAGATTAAATAAAATTTAAGTTTTAACTATTTTTAGATTACTCAAGATTAAATAAAATTAAAGTTTTAACTATTTTTAGATTACTCAAGATTAAATAAAATTAAAGTTTTAACTATTTTTAGATTACTCAAGATTAAATAAAATTAAAGTTTTAACTATTTTTAGATTACTCAAGATTAAATAAAATTAAAGTTTTAACTATTTTTAGATTACTCAAGATTAAATAAAATTTAAATCAAACTATTTTTAGATTACTCAAGATTAAATAAAGTTTAAGTTTTAACTATTTTTAGATTACTCAAGATTAAATAAAATTTAAGTTTTAACTATTTTTAGATTACTCAAGATTAAATAAAATTTAAGTTTTAACTATTTTTAGATTACTCAAGATTAAATAAAATTTAAGTTTTAACTAATTTTAGATTACTCAAGATTAAATAAAATTAAAGTTTTAACTATTTTTAGATTACTCAAGATTAAATAAAATTTAAATCAAACTATTTTTAGATTACTCAAGATTAAATAAAGTTTAAGTTTTAACTATTTTTAGATTACTCAAGATTAAATAAAATTTAAGTTTTAACTATTTTTAGATTACTCAAGATTAAATAAAATTTAAGTTTTAACTATTTTTAGATTACTCAAGATTAAATAAAATTTAAGTTTTAACTAATTTTAGATTACTCAAGATTAAATAAAATTAAAGTTTTAACTATTTTTAGATTACTCAAGATTAAATAAAATTAAAGTTTTAACTATTTTTAGATTACTCAAGATTAAATAAAATTTAAGTTTTAACTATTTTTAGATTACTCAAGATTAAATAAAATTTAAGTTTTAACTATTTTTAGATTACTCAAGATTAAATAAAATTAAAGTTTTAACTATTTTTAGATTACTCAAGATTAAATAAAATTTAAATCAAACTATTTTTAGATTACTCAAGATTAAATAAAATTAAATTTTTAACTATTTTTAGATTACTCAAGATTAAATAAAATTTAAGTTTTAACTATTTTTAGATTACTCAAGATTAAATAAAATTTAAGTTTTAACTATTTTTAGATTACTCAAGATTAAATAAAATTTAAGTTTTAACTATTTTTAGATTACTCAAGATTAAATAAAATTTAAGTTTTAACTATTTTTAGATTACTCAAGATTAAATAAAATTTAAGTTTTAACTATTTTTAGATTACTCAAGATTAAATAAAATTTAAGTTTTAACTAATTTTAGATTACTCAAGATTAAATAAAATTAAAGTTTTAACTATTTTTAGATTACTCAAGATTAAATAAAATTAAAGTTTTAACTATTTTTAGATTACTCAAGATTAAATAAAATTAAAGTTTTAACTATTTTTAGATTACTCAAGATTAAATAAAATTTAAGTTTTAACTATTTTTAGATTACTCAAGATTAAATAAAATTTAAGTTTTAACTATTTTTAGATTACTCAAGATTAAATAAAGTTTAAGTTTTAACTATTTTTAGATTACTCAAGATTAAATAAAGTTTAAAACTAATTATTTTTAGATTACTCAAGATTAAATAAAATTTAAGTTTTAACTATTTTTAGATTACTCAAGATTAAATAAAGTTTAAGTTTTAACTATTTTTAGATTGCTCAAGATTAAATAAAATTTAAGTTTTAACTATTTTTAGATTACTCAAGATTAAATAAAGTTTAAATCTAATTATTTTTAGATTACTCAAGATTAAATAAAATTTAAATCAAACTATTTTTAGATTACTCAAGATTAAATAAAATTAAATTTTTAACTATTTTTAGATTACTCAAGATTAAATAAAATTAAAGTTTTAACTATTTTTAGATTACTCAAGATTAAATAAAATTTAAGTTTTAACTATTTTTAGATTACTCAAGATTAAATAAAATTAAAGTTTTAACTATTTTTAGATTACTCAAGATTAAATAAAATTTAAGTTTTAACTAATTTTAGATTACTCAAGATTAAATAAAGTTTAAGTTTTAACTATTTTTAGATTACTCAAGATTAAATAAAGTTTAAGTTTTAACTATTTTTAGATTACTCAAGATTAAATAAAGTTTAAATCTAATTATTTTTAGATTACTCAAGATTAAATAAAATTTAAATCAAACTATTTTTAGATTACTCAAGATTAAATAAAATTAAAGTTTTAACTATTTTTAGATTACTCAAGATTAAATAAAATTTAAGTTTTAACTAATTTTAGATTACTCAAGATTAAATAAAGTTTAAGTTTTAACTATTTTTAGATTACTCAAGATTAAATAAAGTTTAAGTTTTAACTATTTTTAGATTACTCAAGATTAAATAAAATTAAAGTTTTAACTATTTTTAGATTACTCAAGATTAAATAAAATTAAAGTTTTAACTATTTTTAGATTACTCAAGATTAAATAAAATTAAAGTTTTAACTATTTTTAGATTACTCAAGATTAAATAAAATTAAAGTTTTAACTATTTTTAGATTACTCAAGATTAAATAAAATTAAAGTTTTAACTATTTTTAGATTACTCAAGATTAAATAAAATTTAAATCAAACTATTTTTAGATTACTCAAGATTAAATAAAGTTTAAGTTTTAACTATTTTTAGATTACTCAAGATTAAATAAAATTTAAGTTTTAACTATTTTTAGATTACTCAAGATTAAATAAAATTTAAGTTTTAACTATTTTTAGATTACTCAAGATTAAATAAAATTTAAGTTTTAACTAATTTTAGATTACTCAAGATTAAATAAAATTAAAGTTTTAACTATTTTTAGATTACTCAAGATTAAATAAAATTTAAATCAAACTATTTTTAGATTACTCAAGATTAAATAAAGTTTAAGTTTTAACTATTTTTAGATTACTCAAGATTAAATAAAATTTAAGTTTTAACTATTTTTAGATTACTCAAGATTAAATAAAGTTTAAGTTTTAACTATTTTTAGATTACTCAAGATTAAATAAAATTTAAGTTTTAACTAATTTTAGATTACTCAAGATTAAATAAAGTTTAAGTTTTAACTATTTTTAGATTACTCAAGATTAAATAAAATTTAAGTTTTAACTATTTTTAGATTACTCAAGATTAAATAAAATTAAAGTTTTAACTATTTTTAGATTACTCAAGATTAAATAAAATTTAAGTTTTAACTATTTTTAGATTACTCAAGATTAAATAAAATTTAAGTTTTAACTATTTTTAGATTACTCAAGATTAAATAAAGTTTAAATCTAATTATTTTTAGATTACTCAAGATTAAATAAAATTAAAGTTTTAACTATTTTTAGATTACTCAAGATTAAATAAAATTAAAGTTTTAACTATTTTTAGATTACTCAAGATTAAATAAAATTTAAATTTTAACTATTTTTAGATTACTCAAGATTAAATAAAATTAAAGTTTTAACTATTTTTAGATTACTCAAGATTAAATAAAATTTAAGTTTTAACTATTTTTAGATCACTCAAGATTAAATAAAATTAAAGTTTTAACTATTTTTAGATTACTCAAGATTAAATAAAATTAAAGTTTTAACTATTTTTAGATTACTCAAGATTAAATAAAATTAAAGTTTTAACTATTTTTAGATTACTCAAGATTAAATAAAATTTAAGTTTTAACTATTTTTAGATTACTCAAGATTAAATAAAATTAAATTTTTAACTATTTTTAGATTACTCAAGATTAAATAAAATTTAAGTTTTAACTATTTTTAGATTACTCAAGATTAAATAAAATTTAAGTTTTAACTATTTTTAGATTACTCAAGATTAAATAAAGTTTAAGTTTTAACTATTTTTAGATTACTCAAGATTAAATAAAGTTTAAAACTAATTATTTTTAGATTACTCAAGATTAAATAAAATTAAAGTTTTAACTATTTTTAGATTACTCAAGATTAAATAAAGTTTAAGTTTTAACTATTTTTAGATTACTCAAGATTAAATAAAATTTAAATCAAACTATTTTTAGATTACTCAAGATTAAATAAAATTAAATTTTTAACTATTTTTAGATTACTCAAGATTAAATAAAATTTAAATCAAACTATTTTTAGATTACTCAAGATTAAATAAAATTAAATTTTTAACTATTTTTAGATTACTCAAGATTAAATAAAATTAAAGTTTTAACTATTTTTAGATTGCTCAAGATTAAATAAAATTTAAGTTTTAACTATTTTTAGATTACTCAAGATTAAATAAAATTTAAGTTTTAACTATTTTTAGATTACTCAAGATTAAATAAAGTTTAAATCTAATTATTTTTAGATTACTCAAGATTAAATAAAATTTAAATCAAACTATTTTTAGATTACTCAAGATTAAATAAAATTAAATTTTTAACTATTTTTAGATTACTCAAGATTAAATAAAATTAAAGTTTTAACTATTTTTAGATTACTCAAGATTAAATAAAATTTAAGTTTTAACTATTTTTAGATTACTCAAGATTAAATAAAATTAAAGTTTTAACTATTTTTAGATTACTCAAGATTAAATAAAATTTAAGTTTTAACTATTTTTAGATTACTCAAGATTAAATAAAATTTAAGTTTTAACTATTTTTAGATTACTCAAGATTAAATAAAATTAAAGTTTTAACTATTTTTAGATTACTCAAGATTAAATAAAATTAAAGTTTTAACTATTTTTAGATTACTCAAGATTAAATAAAATTAAAGTTTTAACTATTTTTAGATTACTCAAGATTAAATAAAATTAAAGTTTTAACTATTTTTAGATTACTCAAGATTAAATAAAATTTAAATCAAACTATTTTTAGATTACTCAAGATTAAATAAAGTTTAAGTTTTAACTATTTTTAGATTACTCAAGATTAAATAAAATTTAAGTTTTAACTATTTTTAGATTACTCAAGATTAAATAAAATTTAAGTTTTAACTATTTTTAGATTACTCAAGATTAAATAAAATTTAAGTTTTAACTAATTTTAGATTACTCAAGATTAAATAAAATTAAAGTTTTAACTATTTTTAGATTACTCAAGATTAAATAAAATTTAAATCAAACTATTTTTAGATTACTCAAGATTAAATAAAGTTTAAGTTTTAACTATTTTTAGATTACTCAAGATTAAATAAAATTTAAGTTTTAACTATTTTTAGATTACTCAAGATTAAATAAAATTTAAGTTTTAACTATTTTTAGATTACTCAAGATTAAATAAAATTTAAGTTTTAACTAATTTTAGATTACTCAAGATTAAATAAAATTTAAGTTTTAACTATTTTTAGATTACTCAAGATTAAATAAAGTTTAAATCAATTATTTTTAGATTACTCAAGATTAAATAAAGTTTAAGTTTTAACTATTTTTAGATTACTCAAGATTAAATAAAATTTAAGTTTTAACTATTTTTAGATTACTCAAGATTAAATAAAATTTAAGTTTTAACTAATTTTAGATTACTCAAGATTAAATAAAATTAAAGTTTTAACTATTTTTAGATTACTCAAGATTAAATAAAATTTAAATCAAACTATTTTTAGATTACTCAAGATTAAATAAAGTTTAAGTTTTAACTATTTTTAGATTACTCAAGATTAAATAAAATTTAAGTTTTAACTATTTTTAGATTACTCAAGATTAAATAAAATTAAAGTTTTAACTATTTTTAGATTACTCAAGATTAAATAAAATTTAAGTTTTAACTATTTTTAGATTACTCAAGATTAAATAAAATTTAAGTTTTAACTATTTTTAGATTACTCAAGATTAAATAAAGTTTAAATCCAATTATTTTTAGATTACTCAAGATTAAATAAAATTAAAGTTTTAACTATTTTTAGATTACTCAAGATTAAATAAAATTAAAGTTTTAACTATTTTTAGATTGCTCAAGATTAAATAAAATTTAAATTTTAACTATTTTTAGATTACTCAAGATTAAATAAAATTAAAGTTTTAACTATTTTTAGATTACTCAAGATTAAATAAAATTTAAGTTTTAACTATTTTTAGATCACTCAAGATTAAATAAAATTAAAGTTTTAACTATTTTTAGATTACTCAAGATTAAATAAAATTAAAGTTTTAACTATTTTTAGATTACTCAAGATTAAATAAAATTAAAGTTTTAACTATTTTTAGATTACTCAAGATTAAATAAAATTTAAGTTTTAACTATTTTTAGATTACTCAAGATTAAATAAAATTTAAGTTTT
>CAMPDV010003997.1:0-39967 GCA_946699065.1 Loxodes magnus
CTTTCTTTTGTTATTAGACTTGACATATATATTCTATGGTAATTTCTTTATTATTTCCTAGTTAATAGAGTGTATAGCTTTTGTGCTTAAAGAGAAATGAGATTTGGTATTTAATTAATGACTTAATCACTTTTCTCAATAGCTTCTATATGATTTTTTGATTTAATAAGTGTAGCTGCCTTATTATTATAAGAGTAGCATACTTAAGATTTTATTTAAATAGTTATGTTTAAGGTTTTAACTTCTTGTTTATTTTCTTAGATATATGGGAGACATGCTTAGTGTAATACTAATCTTGTTTCTAGATTGTTTAAGCCTGGATATAGCTAAAGTTTCTTTAAATATATTAAAAGTTTTTTCTCTTTCATCATGGATTCATAGACTATTATTAAAAAATAAAAAATTTTATTATCTTTTTTAAACATAGCACTTTTTGTTCTCAGTAAGTAAATAATAGAGTTGTAAGTATAAACCCATCACAATGGTATAAATAGAAATTTCTAATAATCAGATAATCCATTGTGTAGCTTATAATTAAGGAAATCTTCATAAGATAAAGATATCATAAGCAAAGTAAATACATTAGCCTGTAAGCTATTATTAATATAATCTTAACCAATAAATAACTTTAAATATAGTAACTAATAGATATCTAATTAGGAAAATAGAAACTTGATAGAGTGCAACCTAATGCTAGCAAATGTTTATATTACTTAGTAAAAGCAGAAGAAGAGATAAAAAATATAGGATATGATCAAAATAAAGAAGTTTCAGAAAAAATGAGGAAAGATAGAAGTCTAAAGATACATAATATAATGTAGGTAAAGAAAGAGATTAAGAAACTTAAATTAAAAATGATCGAAGGTAAGCAAATAACTGAAATAGTTTAAAATAATGATGGTAGAGAAAGAAATGAACGCATGAAAAGTGCTGAAGATCGGAAGAAATCTGAAGAAAATGAAAACAATGCAAGTATTTAAGATCAAGACTAGAGTTCATTGCAATTCATCGAAGAAGAAAATAGTTAAGACGAAGAATTGGGAAAAGATGAGTTCAAGTTTCAATAAGTAAAAAGTTTTATACAATCAAAATAAATACTTTAGACTTACTTAACACAATCGGAGTTTTAATTTATATGAAAAATAGGGAAATAGACATAAAATATTCAATCTTCTTTTAGAGATCAAAGAAAAAGATCAGTATGGATAGAAGTGAACTAATCAACAATTTTCTCTATAGCATAGAATTTTCAGATTAACAAATAGATTTTATGAAATACAACAGTCACTTTATTTATAAGAATTCTCTCAAGAAAAATGACAAAAACCTTAAGTTCTTAGTCTATTATCGGAAGCATTATTATAAGATCAATCAGTAAAAAATTTTGATAGCAACACTGTAGGAATAAGATCATATGTTGTTTTTACAAAGAGCTTACGAGGGCAGTGGACAAGCTAGAAGAACATTTGCGACTACACAGTAAGAATGTCAGAGTATAAAAAAATATTCGAATATAAAGGAATGCCTCTACTACGTTCATGTTCTGATATTTTTAACAAGTTATGCTAATTTATTATTTATGTATCTTAATTAAAAATAAGATACAGTATTTTTTTAATTGGTGTTAGCATATTAAAGTCTACTAATTAGTTTCTTTAATTCTAAGCATAATTAAGTAGTCAAATATAGGTAAAATTAATAAATTTAAGTTTAAAGTCTAATTTAAATAAGAAGATAGTAGTACTAATAATTAATTATTAAGATATACAGTTTAAGTAATTAAGTCCCTTGCTCTATTAATCAATATTTAATTTAAATTCTATAAGATTTAATGTTAAGATACTAAAGATAGGTTTAAATAGATCATATCATTTAACTATAAATCAATTAAAATTAGTATAAATCTAAATGCTTGAGTAAACCAAATCTCTTCAAGTGTTACTATTTAAGAGAATAGCTTTTAGAGTTCTTTCTCAATATCATGCCTTAGTAGGGTTAAAGGACGACTTCTAAATTTTTTCATTCTGATTAGCTATTTCGATTTTTTTCCTTTCCAAGACATTTTAGCATTGCTTTGTTCTTTTTTTGATTCTATTACACTAATATAAATGAGAGTCCTTTATATTCTATTTGGAATACTGTCAAGATTTAAGACCAATCAAATAATTTTTTCATGTTTACGCTTCACAGAAAATTTCAGCTATTCTTAGCGTGATATTTTGCTACTGTTTGAAAATAACTCGTTTTCCATCTTCCTTAGAGCTAGACTGAATAATAATTATCAATTCTAACATTGAATTTTAATACTGACAGTCTTTAATCCCTATACTATAATTGAATTCCTCAATTTAATTAATAAATGACTGATCTCTCTAATCTTTCCTTCATTTAGATAGTTTTGGCTCATTTAATAAGTTCTTTATCTTCTATGCTCTTAATGAAAACCTAAAATAACTTTTTAATCCCTTTAAATTATAATAATAGCCTTTTTATTTAGTTTGTATATCTAAATTTACTTATAAAGCATTTATTTACTGTTATAATTAAGAAAAGATAGAGTTAAGATGCTAGATTAAGACTTATTATTTATATTATGTATCAAGTAAAACTTTTATAATAACACTTATTGTTGTGTATGATCAAATCTCTTTTCTGACCTACGTGTGATCGACAAGAGAGTGTGCTAATTAGCTTGCATATATTTAGAATCCTTGCCAAAAGGCTAGAATACTCCAGCTAAGCATTTCAAGATAAATTTTTCATGGTTATTTATAGCTTAAACTAAGAAACTATTTTTCAACATAATTAACCTGATGCTAAACAAGAAAATTGCTATTAAAAAAGAAATTAGACTGTCAGACTTGCTACTAAGATTCTATTCATGAATCAAAAGAAAAGGAAAGATAGTTAAAAATCTCTAGAAAATGCATTAGAGAAGAGCAGAAAGTAGAACTTTGAGTCAAAACTAATTTCTGCCTGAAAATTTTATCTAGTTCTAAAAATGAGTCTAATTGCAAAGGTATAAGAGTATCAAGAAAGCTGAGAATACTAAGTAGATATAAAAATATAGAAAAAAGTAAATAAATCAAATTACCAAAAAGTTAGGTATTCTAATCACTTGCTTTGGAAATTTATTTATGTAAGGAAAGCAGACTACTATGTTTAAAACCTTAAAAAAAAGAAGGTAATAAAAAGAGTTAGAAAATATTTTTTTCTAGAATCATTAGCAATATAAAATACTAATTAAAAGACTAATCCTTAGCATAGTATAAATAAGTCTAAAGAAACTAATCATAATAAGAGAATAAATCAGTCAGTAGTAAAAGAATAAAAAACTCTTTGAATAAATGTTAGTTCCAAAATTTCAAAACAATGAAAGCAAACAAGCAAGTAATTTAAAGCAATAAATAACTTTTTATTTTCAAATTTTGCCCAATGTTTCAATAAAAAGTTTTTGGATATCTAGGATTCAATAATTTGTATAAATATTTACCAAATATAGTTTATCTAATCTTTTACTAAAAAACAAATTAAAACTTTTATATTTTTGAAATTAATAATAAAAATTAAATGGAATTCATAAAGGCTATCTAATAAATGTTTTCTATAATAGTGAAAATAGCATCTTCTTTATTTACTAAATTAGATAATATTATTTTCTAAGTAGTTAATAAAATTTCTAGCATCATGTTCATTAATATCAATATTTATATAATTAATAAACTTATTTATTAGTTTGCTTTTAATTATGTCTACTCATTTTATCCTGCTCACAAATATTATGGTGTCTCTAATCAACTTGAATATACACTTAAGGATTTTCAATTCTCTTGATTATACTTAATTCCTTAAAATTAACTTTTCTCTCATTATAAAATTATTCTTTTAATTATATTTATGCACCTCAAGATTATCGCATCTATATCATTTAAAATTATCTTCAATTATTGGACAATACCTTCAAAGTAAAGCTTAAAAAGTTTATTTCCTATTTATTTAAACTGAGAACAAATGAATCAAGCAACAGAAATATTAAAAGATAATACTTTTTTAGATCGGTTGTACTGAAATTTTAGCTAGCTTAGCATGCAGGTTTGCATAATGTCTTTTACTTCAGTAGTAATTATTTAAATGCTGCTTCTAGTTATTTCATGGTTCTTTTTATAAACTTATTTATAAACTATTTCACTAAAAATAGGTTGAATCTAGAATATATGAAAAGGTATATTAAAAACTTGGAAACTATAGCCTAAAGATTTTAGGCAATGAGATTTAATAGTCATATTTCGTTGAATGCTTAGAAAAAAACTAACTAATATTTCTTATAAAATGCTTTTTAGGTAGTCGTTCTAAAGAGAGAAAATGAAGAAATATACTCCTATTTAGAGTACTTAAGCAAATTCTCTTTATATTTTGAGATGCTTCTTTAGGAGACTGCATGTACAATTTTTTAAATAAATTTTTGCATTCAAGAAGTGGAGAAAGCGAAAATATTTGGATGGCTTAGCTATTCTAATCTAACTCTGACTAGCTACTAGTTATATGAAAAATTAGAAAGGGGAGATATGAGCTGATCTATTCAAACCTTTTTGGTTTTTTCATTTATAATAAAAAACTTTGATGCAAATGGTGTACTAGTTGATATGAAATCCAGAATCAACATTTCTAAGGATTAGACGGGCCATTGAAAATATAAATTATTAAGGTAATAAACTGAATATAAAGCAGAATAAAGAGAATATAGATTTGAAATTAAGGGAATTAAAAGAATATTATAAAGCATTAGAGCTTAAATTGACGATAGCTGTATTTTAGACAAACTAATACAATATTTCTTGAAGATTGTAGAAAAAGAAATTAGTCTAAATATAGGAGCTAATAATTAAAGAAGACTTATTTAGAGAAGAAATGGAACTTTAATCCTATTTTGGTGTGAACAATTTCTAGCATATGACATAATAGGATGAATTCTAATATACAGACAAGGATATTACTTAGAATTTCAGAATTATTTTTTATGAAAAGCTTACTAGTTAAATAGAGTTATTGAAATAGGATATTTTTTTAGGTTACTCAGCCAAGCTCTAACTTAATATTAAGAAATTAGTTTAAATAAAAAGCAGATAACTAGCACACTTACAATTGTATAAATTTAAAAGGAATTAGCAGAGATCATTCAATACAGAGTACATAGTGAAAATTTCTTTAACTAGTGATTATAAATTAATATCAAAATATGGAAAATAAATTAAAAAAATGGAAACTAATTAAAAATCGCTAATTTAAACTCTTAGCGACTCTTCTTTATCTAACAATAAATAAGCTGTGATCTTATATAAAAAGCATAGGCAGATGTTTACACCTTCATAAATTTAGAATTTGGAAAAGCTACAACTGAAGTAAATAAAATAAATAGTCAATTTAATAAGATAAATACTAAAAGAATGTAGCTAATAGACAATAAATACTTTTCTTAGAGCATAACTAAGAAAACTTTACATTCCTCGGAGCGATGTCGCCAATTGAAGCGCATTTTAAAAGTTGAGAAATATACTTATCAAAAGAAAACGAATTCTGCCGCCACAACTTAATAAAAGGTATAAAAAATATGTTTAGGAAATTAAAATAGTAAGATAAATAATAAAGATATTTAAGATACAATAAATATTAATAAAATTCAAAATTTAGTAATCTTTTAAACTAAGAGAATTAAGAAAATTAAAACTAAAAAATCTAAATAGTCTTGAAATCAAAAACATATAACTTTAAACTTAACTTACTGAAGTAAAAATCAAATTTAATCCTAGAATTAAGAGTTTGAAACTAGTAAAAAATAGTTCTTAAATTAGATTAAAGAACTTGAATAATAAATATAAAATCTATAAAATAATCAAATAATTCTTAATGGAAAATTTCTATCAACTTAAGAAAATCAGGATCAAACTAATTAAAGGATTGTAAGTAAGCATGAGGCAGTAATAGAATAGTACAAAATGTATGTAAATAAAACTTATAAGAAATAAAAGGAAATTTAGAATTAAAATAAAATATTAAAATCTAAATACTAAAAGTAATAACAATAGTTTAAATATAATTAATTAATTTTTGGAAAAAGCAAAATAATTCTAAAGAGATAGTAATTTAAACAGATTCAATTATTCAATATAATAATTAAACTGCATAAACTGATTAAATTTATTAAATATATTAATAGATAAATTTTAGTAGTTTAGAAGTCAATCATTAGTTCATTAAAAATCCAGTTAATCTACAATAATCGTCTAAAATTCTTCGACTAAACCAACTCGTATGAATATTTATATATGTCTTAATCTAGTTTATAGGACATTTAAAAAGAACTTGATTTATATAAAAAATAGATATCTAAATTTGAATACATTTAGTAAGTATTTAGGAAATCTCTTAGTAAAAGAAGACTATTGAGCTTGAATTATTGGAGGCTAAAGCCCAGAGCCAATAGTTGATAATTTAAAATGAATAATGTATAAATAAAGACTAATAACTATAAAAACAGCTAATAACTTTAAATACTCAGCTAAGAATATAAAATTAGTATAATTTGAAACAAAACATGGAGTTTCAAGAAGAATTATAACAAAAGTTATGGACTTTCGAATATTAGAATCTTAAAAGCATAATGAAATTGAATAATTAAAAAGTTGTAATATATAATAACTACTAGTCATAGAAAAATGTCATATAGACATATAAAAACAATATTATCATACAGATTTAGTAGTTAGCAAATGAGATTTATAATATTTACCAGCTTTATAGATAACAAGGGTTTATATTATCTTATAGATACTTAGTGCTTGTAGGTATTTCCATCGGAATGAATATCTTAATTATTCTAAAGTTTGATGATTTATCTTCTTATTTTTAGCTTTTATTCATAATCAAATAGACTAACTTCTGTTATTTTGTACTTATAAACCACAAATTTAGTTTATAAAGCTAAGCTTGAAGGAACTTAGATAGTATTTAAAATAGATAGATTATAATATCTATATAGATAGATAAATATAGAGATGCTAATAATTATACTATTTTTTCATATATCTTTAGTAAAAATTGGTTTATCCTCTCAATATAACGAAATAAAAAAGCTAAAATTAATAAGCTTATTATCAAATTTCTTTACTACGAGCATTTCATAAGATATTTCTAGCCCAGACAAATATATAGTCTCATCAAAGATTCTAAATTTCTCTTCGGTGATTTTAAAGCAAGTTAGAATTATATTTATTTTATTTAGATAAGAATGATCTTGCTTAATGATTTGCTACCATTTTAATATAAATACTTCAAACTAAATAAGATAAGATTTATCTAATACCTTAATATAACTTTTACTGTTTTTACTTCCTGCTTTAATTTTCAAGTTGCTAATTTCCAAAATTCTTACTCATTCTATCTTCTTCATTTGACTCTTAAGAGGACATACCATATTAAATTTATTTTTCTGTTTAGTTCTACGAATCTAAGAAGTTTTCCTATTATATGTAACTGATCTTCTACTCTTCTCTTTTAGATTACTTATATGTAATTATCTCCTATTAGTATTGCTAAACTTATTAAATTAGCCCTTTTTATTAGTTCTATTAGTCATATTTTAGTTTTATTTAATCTAATTATCTTTTAAAACTTTAAATGTCCTGTCTTTTAGTCTAATCATAGCTAAAACATTAAAGCAACAATTGAACTATTTCTGAATCTTATTTTATTTCTTTTGAAAATTAAGGAATTTTTTTCTCAAGGCAAACAGCTTTCTTGATTTATATCTTTGTACCTAGGTTTGGAAAAGGTAAGCATTCATTAAAAATTTCTACTGCTATACAAGCAAGAGATCATATATCACTTTGCTAACTTACTTTCTTATCAAACACTTCAGGAGCCATTCATTAAAAGGATCCTTCAACTTCTAATGCAGTGTCAATATTAACTTCTCTAACTAAGCCAAAATCTCCAATTTTAGGAGAATCACTTTCATCTAGCAAAATATTTAACGATTTGAGATCTCTATGAACCAAATTTTTGGAATGAATGGCTTACACACCTTCAGCAATTTAGCAAAGTAATCTAAGTTTACTGATAAATCTTTTTGGGGATTCTTTTGGTCAATCAGAAAATAATTTTTTATCTTTTATTACATTGTATAAGCTTCCTTTGGGCATATAATCAGTCAAGAGACAAAATGCATACTTTCCTTATTCAGAAGTATCAATGGAGACTCCTGTAATTCTTAGAACTCTTTAATTATTCACCGATAATAAAGCTTTGCATTCTAGGTAAAAATCGTACATCAACATTTGTAAACTCTCTTATTGGTTAAACTTTTTAAGTGCTCATTATTGTCCCTCTATATTTATAAGATAAACAGTGCTAGACCCACCTGTGCCCAAGATTTGTAAAGTTGATAAAAATTATTAATTAGGGATTAAATCTTTGTAATTTCAGATTCGTATTTGAGATCTTATGTCCTATCCAGCTCCATTTTGTTTTAAAAGTTATCAGATATTATCTAAAGTTACTTGCTAAGAGTTTTATAATTTTTTATTTATTTCACAGATTTAAGGAATTTAAAATTTAGGATCAAGCTACTAAGCTTTATTATAACTTTCAAGAGCGTCGCTATACTGCTCTAAGCTTTACAAGGCATCACCTTTACTGTAAAAATATTTAGCATTAATGGGATCAAGCTCTATAGCCTTTTAAATGAATTTTAAAGCTTCTTTGTATTTTCCCCAAACTCTTATGAGAATTACCTTTGCTATAATATGCTTAAGCAAATTTTGAATCAATTTTGATAGCTGTATTAAAGCATTCTATAGCTTTATCGTATTTTCTCAAATTATCAAAAGAAATACCTTTGTTATGGTGTGCAAAAGCATCATTTGGATCAAGTTGGGTAGATTTATTGTAACTTTCTATCGCCTCTTCGTATTTTCCCAAATTATTAAGAGATATAGCTTTAATATGGTGTGTGTAGGCTTAATTAGCGTCTAGTTTTAAAGCTATATTAAAACTTTCTATCGATTCTAAATAACTTCCTATTCTGCTAAGAAAATCCCCTTTTTTAGCATGGAATTAAGCTATTTATGGATTAAGTTAGATTGCTTTATTTTAGCTCTCTATTGCCTCTTCATATTTTCCCAAGTTATTAAGATAAATCCCTTTGTTATAGTGGGCGATAGAGTCTTAAGGATTTCGATTGATTGCTAAATTATAACACTCTATAGCTTCTGTATATTTTCCCATTTGTCACAAAGCATCTCCTTTGTTACTATATGCAATAGACCTATTTGAATCAAGTTCAATAGCTTTATCATAGCACTCTAATGCTTCTTAATACTTTTGCTACCTTGCCAAAGAGTTACCTTTGTTGGTATATATTACAGCACTATTTGGATAATTTTAATTAGCTATATTAAAACACTATAATGCTTTTTAGTATTTCCCCCAAATTATTTAGTGAGATCCCTTTGTTACATTAAGCAAAAGCATTATTTGGCTCAAGTTACATAGCTATATCATAGCATTCCACTGCCTCTTAGTAATTCCTCTAAATATCAAGAGCGATTCCTTTGTTAATATAGTCCTTGACTTAGGAGATTTTTAGTTAGGATTATTATGATTAACTCTATAGTGTATCTGTTGTAGAATTGAATAATAGTAATGAATTAGTCTAAATTAGCTATAGATTGATATAGCTTAAATATAAATTAGAATATCTTAATAATTAAGGAATTGGCAGCTTAAGTATGAAGCTATTTATGAAGAAAGGTTTATTTGTAAATATGGTTTTTAACTTAAAGTAGGATATATTTATTTCTTAACTAGACTACATTGCTTCTAGCATTCTATACTAAGACTTTAATATTTAGATAAGCTATTAATTAACTTATTTAGTAAGCTTATTTTTTATTATATTACTCATTTAAGTCTGCTCAGTTTTATTATACCTAAGGTATGAATGCTTCCTACTTATACATACAAGAATATAGAGAAACTTTGGCTAAAGGCTTCCTTTTCTTCAAATTTACTCGAATTTTCTAATTAACCTATAAATAATAATTATCTTACTATAAGTATCTTAAATACCTATTAATTTAAAGCTATTAAAGCATTAGTTCCTTTAACTTAAATGAGAAAATATGAATCAATCAATAGAAATACTAAACAGTAATTCTTAATTTAGAACTATTAAACTGGATTTCAAGCCCAGCTTAGTATACAGGTAGAAGTTATATCTTCATAATGATAATATTATTTTATTTCTAGTCACTTCCTTACACTTATTTAAGTTATAATCACCTCCTCTCAAAGACTTTAAAAATGCTTCCTTTGGAGAATGCCATTTAATCCTACAAAATATCCAAGGATAGAAAAATCATAATAGCTTTTGAGGTTTAAGAAACACCAAGTTAAATTTAGTTAAGAAAGTGAGTATATGAAATGGGCTATTTCAAAACAGTTTAGGACTTTTTCAGTCCTTAAAAACAAACTTCGATTTCAATGATGTAAGATGCTTGATGTTCAGTAAAGGGTGTACATTCCTGAGTAAATTGTATTGATATTATTGAAAATAGAAATTTCTATGGTAGTAAAACTAAATAAAAAGCGCTACGTTGAGATATAATTTTACTATTCAGCGATTTAAAAGAATCTTAATAAAGTATCATTACTCTTATTTATTCGATGGAAGCTGCTTTCAGATTAGCAAGTACCAGATTTTTTTTAATAGAGAATAATATTTTTCTTTATAAATGAGCAATAACAATTTAGGTAATTTAGGTTTGGAAAAATCAAACATTTAATAGCGTACTTTACTATAAAGCATCACAATTTCCAGCAGAAGCCTTTATAAGCAGATCAGAATTCTTTTTAGATTCTTAACAGTTATTCTTAGTTGTAAGCTTATAATAATTAAAGCTATCGGAATAACTATCTTCTTGGCAAAAACAGTCAAGCTCTGGGTTTATTTCTTGAATCTTTCTTAATCAAGAAGCAGATAAACATACCTTATAAAACTTGAAAGGATTTATTAGTAGAACTCACTAACAGGAGAGACTATGAAAAAGCTACTAATAAGAAATTAATATCACGTTATATAGAAGATGATTAAGCGGAAAGTATCTAATTAAAGCTAAAAAGAAATAGTAAACTTCATTGTCTTTTAAGTAATACCAAGAAATAAGTTTTTCAAAGCAGATTAAATTTAATAAATAGCAAACATTATTAATATAAAGACCTGTATACACAAGTTTTAATTAGGCCAATGCCCACATGAATATCAGCTACAAAATCAAGAACAGACTTAGTAAGAATCATTCCATAGATTTCCACCATCTTAGAGAAAGATCTATGAATCTAAAATTAAAGAATGTCTGTAAATCCAGAAAAACGGACTTTATAAGCAAGGAAATTTAAGTCAGGACTTTTAGCCAAAGTAAATAAATCAAGAAAATTATGAATTAAGAATACTGAACTAAGAAACTACTGAACTCAGAACACCAGTCTAAAAAAAACTATATAAGAAAATATGTGCTTGGAATTCTCCTAAAATAACCCAAATAAACACAATCAGAAAGTTCAGAACTTTATCTATTAATCCCATCTATAAAATAAAATTGATATACTATAATTTGCAAAACATAGAAACAGCTTAAGATATAAAAGATGACTAGTTTTAAAACTATGTTTAAAACTAAGGAAAAATTTTAATGGTATTGCTTTTATTGAATATAAGAGTAAATTTAACTAAAAAAATCTTTCAGCAAACCAAAAAAGTTCCACTAAGAACTTTAAGTGATTAATAAAAGCTAAGTTCAGACTAATCGATATCATACTAAATACAGTAGAAATTAAAATATTAATAGTCTGTAGATAAACATTCAACTTGAAAGCCTTTAAAAATTTTCTCTGAAGAGCCCTGGATCTTAACACTAGTAAAATAGATCTTTGTAGATAAATAAATAGCTAGAATTCCTAACTATTATAAAAAAGACACCAAGCTTTAAGAATATTTTATCAAAATAGCCTAATTTATATAAGAATAAACTGTATGTAATCAACAGTCCAATACTTTTCTATAAATTTGGGTTTCTCATTTGATACTTGATATAAAGGTAGATTATTTATAGAAGCCTACTTAATAGTAAAAAGCTACATTAAACTAATAAATAGGAATAAGATTTAGTGAATTTAATTTCTACACTCTAATCCTAGAGATATGAATATGTCATTCCTTAAGTATAGTCTTATCAAAAGAACCCATCATAGTATTAATAGTATATTAATTTGAAATAGAAGCTAAAGTGTTTTCTTAAACTAATCATACCATCAAAAGGCTTTAGATTTATAATAGGTCTATTATTCCTAAAATAATTACTTTTATTAAATTTCTTTCAATGCTTATACTAAAGATAATTAATAGTCATCATAGAAGTATTTGCATATTTGGCTTATTTTTAAGCATAAATTAGAAATTAACTAAACTATACTTATCTAGAATTAAAGATAAAAGTGAGTAAAGAAATTAACTACTTAAATGTTAATTTCATATGCAATAAAACTGCCTATGATACTCTGCATTGTCTTTGAAGATATTGAATTATAATTGCCTTTCTAGCATTATTATAACTTAAAGTGATCTTAGTAATGATTGCTTGATTATTTGAACTAAAAGTATGATAAAGTGTATTTGAAAGTGACTTAATCAGATGCATTTGATTGATTAGATGTCTCAAAATAAAGATGAAAATATTAAATTCTAAAGCCTGACATTAACTTTAAGGCATCTCATTTCTAAAATACTAATGAGGATATAAGATTATAAAATAAATACTTAATCATTCTATTGATGCATTCCAATACTATAAGACTATACTATCTTAATAGATTTGGAAACTAATTAAACCAAACTATCATTATTATAATTTTAAATCTTTATTAGCTAAGCTTAGTTATTATTATAAATTATACCCTTTGTTTAACCATTGCTATGAAAGCAAACAGCATAATAGTCTGTCAAACCTATTTTCTATGATTCTTAGTTAGGAATTAATTAGTGTAAAATCTTAGATATAATAATACTATTATAGAAGTAATTTGAGGAGAATCTACTAGTCTCTTAAGCATAAATAAGCAAATCTACAAAAGTAAAACAACAAAAGAGTTAGTCTAAGAGAGTAATTCCGTTAAGGCTTAATTAATATCATATCTACCAGAAAACAGCTATAAATAGCATAACTAATAGATATAAATACTATACACTAAAGCTAGAGAATCTATCATTTATTATTTAAGCTACAAATATTTAAGCTATAATCAACCTATTTATGTCTAGGCTAAATTAAGTTACTAAATGAAGGCTATATGCAGAATATATTTAAACAGATTATTAAATTTAACAGTAAACCCAATTAAGTAATCTGCAATCTATTTCTGAGAGAAATTAAAAAATTAGAGATTAAGATTGCTATTTAAAATAGAATTTTATCATTATTATTAAGTAGCTTATAGCAATAAAAGCTAAAACAGATGTAGAAACATTTTATCTTAAAGATTTGGAAGATAAAATTAAAATAAAATGAAAGATAAATATTATTTTGCTATCAAAGAAAAATACCTTTTCTACTAAGGAATTACCATTAAGCTAATACCAACTTCACTATAGTTATTGAAATTAATCTATATCTTATTATATCATGCATCTTCAAAAGATCTTTATAAATTAAAATAAATAGAGATATATGACTGAGTGTTTATGATTAGGCTCTTAAGATCGACCTTAATATTAGTAATGAATGATACAATAAAAAAGACATTTTAACAACTGGATTGATGTGATGGAGCTAATGAATATCCGAACATGTCTATTAAGTTTTATATCAATAGAAAATTAGTTTACTTTAATTAAGAAATTCCTTATCCTTCAAGGAAAATACTTAAGGAGGTACTAGCTATAGCAAAGATGTTGATATCTGTTCAGTCTTTCTTTTTTTCATTGCTAATAAGGATTTGCTTTTATCAAGATTAGTATGGTTGAAGAAGCAATCAAGTTTTAAGCTAAATATTAATTTTGATTTTTAATCTGGCTTTGCTTATTTCAGTAAAAGAGCTGAACTGAAAAATAAAATAAAATAACAAAGCTAGTAAGGAATTCTTGGTAGCTTTAGTTCATCCTAATAATGTTATTATTTGAAGTAACGAAGGAGATTTCTAGTAACTGAGCTAATTTAGCAAAGCTATTGATCATATAGACACGTCTATTGAATAAACTCTTTAAATATCTATTCCCCTATGCTAAGAAATGCTAAAGATATTGGGCTGAGATTAAGAAGAAATTAAATATATGAATCTAAATTTTAGGTTTAGCTCTTATATTATAAAGCCTCAATAGGGCAATAGCTTTCTTCAAATAATAAATAAATTATGAATAGAAAGTAGATTCAATAGTTTGGGTAATAAGCTAAAGTTTAATGAAGCTTCGCATCATTACAAATTGTGAAAAATGTATGAAGAAAATACTTTCTAAGAAATAACAAAAATAGGATAAATTGTAAGCAAGACAGCAGCAAAAAGGGTAGAATTCATCTGAAGCATCATACTTGGAAAAAAGAAAAATAATTTAAGTAAAAATTCCAATATTTCATAGTAATGAAGGAAGTATACTATAATGATAAGGTAAATAAGTTGAAGCTTTAGAGAGCTATGATACAACTCTTAAACTTTATTCTTATAATGAAACATTTCATAAAAGCAAGGAGATCCACTTTACAAGTAAGAGAAATTAAATGAAGCTATAAAATGCTATGATATAGCTATAAAATTGGATTTTAATAATGAAGTTTTGCATAATTAAAAGAGATCTGCACTTAATGAACTAGATAAGCAGGATGAATCTATTGAGAATTACTTTTTAGCTAGATAATAAAATTCTACTTTCCCAAATTCCTACAAGCATAAAGGCTTCACTCTGTATAAGCTAAAAAAATTTCTGAAGACATTGAAAATCATTATAAAGCTATTCTACTTAATACTAGATATGCAAAACCTAATTATAATAAAGATTTAATTCTTTAAGTTTAATATTAGAAACAAGAGGCACTTGAAGTTTCCATACAGTATATCAACTAAATCCTAAACTAGAAATTCCCAAAATAGAGATTATGAATAAAAGCAAAAAAAACCAAATTACAATAGATTATATTTGGCAACTTCTGTATAAAAATGGTGCTGACTATAATTGCAAATCTTAATAAATATATGAAAAGTTTGAATATACTTTAATCCTTATTATTATTCTTAATATAAAGGCTAGTAGAAATAGAAATATTAAGTTTAGAGTCTTCTAAGTAAGTATAACTAATATATACGAATTATCAATTATTTTCAAAACTTAAATACTAGCTAGCTACTAATGCTTAAAGCCTTATCTATACTTTCTTAAATTCTTAGGTAACTTATTTAAAATATAAATTATCTAGTATATCATATTATAAAGCCTATTTTAATTGATTTGAAAACTCTCTTAGTAGATTACTTCACCATAAGGAAAATATAAATGACTCAAAGTAATAAAAGAGAGACACCAAAATGAATTGATTTTTGTTGTAATAATAGTATACTTAAATCTTATAATTCCATTATAAGTTTATTATATCTTCTAATACTTACTATTTTAGATATCTCCCTTAAAGTTTGAAGTAAAACATTAAAAATAAGAAGTGATTATATAGTAATAGCTCTTATAGTAGTTGTATTAATGGATATATGTAATATTAGTTTCTCTTAATGATTACTTAGACTAAATAGAATTTTAGCTTGCTTTAAGATTAAGAAAATATTTAAACTCTTAGTGTTAAAATCTTAATTTAAGGATATAATTAAAAGTATTTTAGGATATAATTATAAAGATATAAAGCTAAGTATAAATATTAACTATAGCTTAATAAAAGGTTAATCTCTCCTTAATCTATTAAGATATGCTAATTCTAGCAATTTAACTAGTAAAGTAATTAAATGTTAGTTATTATAATTAAGATTTAACTACTTTCTATAGCTTAAAGATATCTTTGGTATTAAAGTTAATATAATTAGATAGTGTATCTCTATATTTAGTATCTATATATGATTATTTAGATTATTACCTTATAAATCTTTCTTAATTGGTAGTCAATCTTAACTGATACTTAATTAATAACCTTTTAAACAAACACTATAATCACTTCATAACCAAATATTTAAAAAGAGGTTTCTTTTTATGTAGATATAGTCTTAAGATATTCCTTAATTCATAATTATAACTATGTTAAGAAATATAAAGGATAAAAAGCAGATTAAGGATGATTTAGTTATTTATTAGTAAATAAGATAAAGCATTGTAAGCATATCAACTATGAGACTTTAATTATGCTAGGCTAAATAATAAATTATAGTGGATTATTAGTTTTAAGATTTAATATGATGCTATTAAATATAAGCAAATAGCTTCAGCTTGCTAGTTAATTTTTATAACTTTAAATAGAATACCTAAAAATAATTAAGTAATTGTAAAGATTCAATTAACCTTTTAAATATTTTTCTAGTTCTACTCAAATTAAATAAATTATAATCCTTTAGCTTTTATTATATAGTAAGAAGTGCAAAATGCTCTAATAGTATGTATAATTATATTTATAATATATTCTACTTCTTTATTTTTTACTTTAATTAATCTTGGTCTTTCCAATGTAGATATCTTTAATCTGAAATAAACTATCTAATTTTCTAAGTGTTAATCCTAAGGGAATTATAGTATCTTTAATAATAAATACCCTATTTATATTATTACCTTTTTCAGTTAGATATAAAAGACCTTACCTAATAAGAGTTTCATCTCAACATTTATTTGCTTCTTCAAAAGTTATCATTTTAGCTTGTTTCGCTTTCTTATAGTTACTTTTATTTAATAACTTTATAATAATTAGCATTAGCTAGAATAAATCAACCTTTTACTCTCTCTTTTCAGTGCATCATTATTTACTTTTTCTATTTCACTTTATTTTAATAAATTATAGGAAAGACTCTAAACTATAATACCTCAAATTCATTTATAGTATTCTTCAAAACCCAGAGATTTACTAATACTTCAACTATTTTAATTGTATCAACCAAGCAAAATCAGTTATCTTAAATGTTTTCAACTAGTAAAATATAATCATTTACTATGTATATTTCTAAACTAATACATCATAAACTACCCTTTATTATTATCCTATCTTTCCAAATCAGATACTAACAAATCTCCTAATCCATTAGTTTATTAGTTTATTAGTTTATACTGTCAATTTAACCTTTTTTAATACCTACGAGTAGTAAACTACTAACTTATTACAATTATATTTTGCAGTTTTAACTCATTAATCAATAAAGTTCATTGCTTTACTAAAAGTCATCCCAATACTTTAAATTCCGTTTCTATGCTTTTTGAACTATCTTTAATCTTACTCATGGGATTAAAAGATAAAATTTTAACTTTCCTATTGAGGTTATTTGGATTATCTCAGATAGATTAGAAAGCTAATATTTTTCATATTATTTTACTTATAAAATTGTTATTTGCAGCTTGTATGTTCTTAGTTCAGTATTCTTAATTTCATTCTTTTCTTAGTTTGGCTTCTTTGGCTTAAACTTAAATGATTTAGTTTATAAAGACCGTTTCTGGATTTGTAGTCAATCTTTAATTTTAACATTCTTAAGTTTGCTCTAAGCTACTAATAACTATGCTTTGATTGCTAATATATCTGAATTTTATTTTGTAGCTGATATTCATGTGCATATTGGTATAACTTATAGTTTGTAATATGCACTTCTTAAATTAGCACTGTTTGCTATTACTAAAGAAAAATTTAATTCTGGACGTTGCTTAGCAGGCAAATTTAAAGTTTAATTAATTAATTTAGCTTTAATTAGTCTTTCCGTTTAATCATAGCCTACATATTGTGTTTAGATTTCTGTTCATAAGTTAAATTTCTTTTTGTCTTCTACTCCTAATAAGTTTGCTCTGATAAATCTTACAAGTTTTAAGAATTATGATTATTTACTTTCTATGAGGAGAAATGTAATATCATACCAAAAAAAGCTTATCTTAATAATCCTATCTCTTTAAATATCTTTCCAAAAGAGTAAAGATTGGTATATTAGAACTGAGCTTAACTCTTAGAAAGCAATTTGAGTTTATTTACTAAATAAATGGATGATTAAGTTTCCATTAACGCTAATCTAATTATATCTTCATTTAAGTAAATACATTTACTTTGTAGCTTAATTAATTAGGATTAAAATTAATAATTAGTTTATAGAGACATAAATAGTACTTTAATGCTAATGAGATTGTTATTATATAATACACTATTCAACCTTCTCTCTAGTAGTTATACATAAGTTTCATTTAAACATCTTAGGTTAGTTAATAGACTAACGCTTACCTTTGATCAAGTCTCTTTATACTATTCTAATAAGAGCTAGACTAGGCTTAGTCAAACGGTGAATGCTTCTCAGCCTTACTAAACTTAGAAGTATTTATACAATCCATAATCAGTATTCTATAATTTGCCTATATAATAAGATTTAATTTATCCTTAATAAAATATACTCTAAATGCTCTCTAATCATTAGTTAAGTAAGTAAAATCCTAGATAAATATCTATATAGTTAAAATAAGTATTAGAAGTAAGGAAATAAGAGGCTTATGGTTATATAGAGAAGTAAAAAAAAGTAGGATTTATGTCTGATTTATAATTTGTGTCATCTGTTTTAACCTAGAAAGGCAAGAAGCTAATGAAAAAGAATGATATTGTTTCAATGTTTATGAATTAGAATGGTGCTAGCTTAATATAGGATTTGGTCTAAAGGTAAGAATGGATTATAAGATAAGAAAAAGGTAACTTAGAAAGCTTAGTAATAAATTACAAATTTTACAGTCTATTTCTATTAGACTGATCATTAGTAGCATTAAATAAAAGAAGTATTAGATACTAATGTAGGTTTAATTTACCTCTTATAAGTATTAAAGATGAACTAAAATTAATCTAAGCTTCTAACTTAGTCACAAAAGGTAGAGCAATAAGGATAAAAGGATTTTAGGAGAGGAAGAGCATAAGCTATCGATTAAAATACTCCTGTTAAGTCTCATAGCAGCAACATGCTACCTTCAAGAGAGTTTAACTAGACGCCTGATATTTTGGTCAATTAGTAACTGAAAAAATACTTTAAAGAATAAGGAAATCTTTAGATACTATCAAAAGCATTGACCAAGAGAATGATAAGTGTCTAATTTTTTACGAGCAAGCTAATGTTGAAGAAAGACTAGCTCTTTAAATGTCTAATCTCTTATCAAAAGAGAAGCTAATTAAATTAGCGAAGAAAAATAAGGGATAATTAGAGGAAATTCCTGATAAATCTCCCTCAGAGTAGAAATCAAACAATGAGATTAAGAGCTAAGATAGCTTTCATTAGCCAAGTAATGAAATACGCTTTCCGAGAACACTCTTTAAGATGTTAGTAAATTTTCAAAGAAACCCACTTAGCAAGTCGTAATAGAAGTTGCTCCAATAAAGGTTGAATAAATCTAGCAAAGAGAATCGTAATTAAGTACTTTGAACAATGCTGTAACTACTTCTCAAGATAATTCATTCCGTGATTAATTAAGATAGAAGTTGATGAAGAGAGCAAGGCCACCTTAGAAAGCGAAGTGATAAGCTAGTTAAAAAGTTTAGTTAAGCCAGATCTAAAATTAACCACAGCAAGGGTAAGAAAAAAAGACGACCAGGGTAGTTTAGCAGACTAGATATTGAGCTAGACTATGAAAATGATAAATTTGCATGAAGACATATAAACAGAATAAAACTTTATAGCAACTGCAGATGAACAAAAATATAAATACCTTTCAATCTCAATTTTTAAGCACCTAAAATTAGACCATTATCAAAGAGGAAAAAGGAAAGGAATAATCTAAATAAAAGGAAGTAAGTGCTTACCCTTTTAACTACTAGATAAAATGAGTTTGAGGTCTTATTAAAGAAAATCTATTTTGAAATCTTCAAAGTATAAGTTGGAGTAGAGTTTCATAGAGTGCTATTAAAGTTTAAGATGTATAATAGAAAAAAACTTTAAATTACAATTTATTTAAAAAACGAAGAGCTCAGAGAAAGAAAAAGAGTACAGGAGTAGAGAGTTTGATAAACCCAAAAAAGCAGTATTTGAGAGGATATAAACTAAACCTTAGGGGATTGAAGGGCTTAAGAATGGTATAAGAATGAAGATTCAGATAAAGAAATGAAATTTGAATCTATTAATCATAGAATAATGAAAGTAAATATTAAAAGATGTAAAAAATAGGTTTCGTTATGAGATGATGCTTTCATATTCGAAAATGAAGAACATGTAGAGCAGCAAACTCAAATATAGTTATCAACCAATGATAATTAATTTAAGCTGGATAAAATGAATTAGAATGAGAAAATATAAAAAATAGAAGAAATGGAAGTAAGAAATAATTTTAGGTTTAGAAGGAAAGTGAATATTTAACTTAGGAGAAAATCTTTGAAGAAATACTTTTAATTTTTTAAGGAAGCGATTCTTAGTAGAAAGGCTAACTTTAACAAACTAAGCAAAGAAATAATAATTAAAAATCATAGCCAAAAAAAGAAGACAGTGAGTATATAATAGAAGCATTTAAACTAAAGTAGAGAGATGACAAATGAAGAGTCAAAAAAACATCCTCTTTATAAGAGGAAAGATACTTCTTTGATTTTTTATAGCGGGAAACTCATTATCATAAATATTTCTACTTCTAAATATCACTACAACAAATCTTACGAATGTATATCTTTGTAGCAATAAAAAAAACTAGCAATATTTACTTCTAAGCTTGACTCAAAAAACAGAAAAAGTCATTAGTTACCTTAGAGTAAACTTTATCTTTTTTCCATTTTCTAATTTTGTAGAACTAGAAGCTGGCTAAATCGAACATGATGTAACTAAACCATCCAAGTTATATTTCTTTTTCATTTCTTAGATGCAAAAAAGGGTTAAACAATCTGTTGTGCTTTCAGAAAGAAGTATCTTTCAAATATAGAGAGGAGACTCTAAGAATTAAAAAAAAGATTATACTTCTTTACTAGTTCTCTTCATAGAAACAATTTAAAAATACAAGCTAAAAAGCTCTAGAATTCGTATAATTGTTGATGATATAGTAGCATAGTTAGCATCTAAATATGTTGCTTCAAATAAAGCAGGTTTCTCTATATATTTTATATTTTTCTTTTATACTTAAGCTCTTTAAGACAATTAAAAAATATCTATTTTGAAATTATTATCTTTTATATGGTAAATACCTATTTATTAAGTTCTATAACTGCCATGGTAGTAAAGGAAGATAACGAGGGACATTTACTTAAGGTTTGCTTGCAAATTAGTAAGAATCATCTTTTATCAAGACTTTCTTTTGTTATTAGACTTGACATATATATTCTATGGTAATTTCTTTATTATTTCCTAGTTAATAGAGTGTATAGCTTTTGTGCTTAAAGAGAAATGAGATTTGGTATTTAATTAATGACTTAATCACTTTTCTCAATAGCTTCTATATGATTTTTTGATTTAATAAGTGTAGCTGCCTTATTATTATAAGAGTAACATACTTAAGATTTTATTTAAATAGTTATGTTTAAGGTTTTAACTTCTTGCTTATTTTCTTAGATATATGGGAGACATGCTTAGTGTAATACTAATCTTGTTTCTAGATTGTTTAAGCCTGGATATAGCTAAAGTTTCTTTAAATATATTAAAAAGTTTTTTCTCTTTCAACATGGATTCATAGACTACTATTAAAAATAAAAAATTGTATTATCTTTCTTAAACCTAACACCTTTTGTTCTCAACAAGGAAATAATAGAGTTGTAAGTATAAACCCATCACAATGGTATAAATAGAAATCTATAATAATCAGATAATCCATTATGTAACTTATAAATTAAGGAAATTTTCATAAGATAAAGATATCATAAGCAAAGTAAATGCATTAGCCTCTAAGTTATTATTAATATAATCTTAACCAATAAATAATTTAAATATAGTAACTAATAGATATCTAAACATAATGCTTTAATCCAATCTTTCAAGTATTTAACTTTAATAATTTTCCTTTTAAAGTAAATAAAACTAAAATTAAGGAAGCTAATTTGATTTTAAGTTATAAGAAAAGAGTTAAAATCTTAATAAAGCTTTGCTTTAAAGAAAGATTAATGTAATTTTAGTCTTATTAGCTTATAAACTTAATCGTAGTTATTAAAATTGGTAATGCTAATTTGAAAAAGTACTAGAACTTATAATAAAAAGATTAAGAGTAGCAAAGTTAATTTATTTCGCTAAAAATGTTTGAAGCTATAAATAAATAGTTTAGCAAACTATAATTATAATAATCAAAAGATATTATAGCAATCCAAAGTGCTAACTAAAGATTAAATACTTGGTTCTATTAAAACTTCTAACTATTAGCAAGAATGTATATAATTACTAAAAAAAGCTTAACTATTTTGAACAGTTATTAAATATTCCTTTAATACTAAGGAATATTTTGAGTTCTTTAAAGTATAAATAATGAATTACAAATTTGCCTTTATATAAATTTTATATTTAGTATGATTGATCTTCTCATCATGCTGATTATAATATCAACTAGATCCATTTATTTTAAATATTAGAAGACTCAGTATTTATCCTTTTGATATTAAAGACTAAAGTTTTTTTGTTTTTTATGATTAATGACTAAATTGAGAATATTTCAAGAAAGCTAAGCTTTCTGGTTACTCTGAAAGACTTCTTAATTAGTATAGGAGGAGATTTCTCTGATTATGTTTTAAAGCAATTACTCCCAAATAAAAACATAGTTGACTTTCATGGACTTGAATCTTGCACCTAGATCTAATAGTCTTGAGTATAAGCTTACTTAAATATCTGAATCCAACTAGAAAGGTGTTTAAAGTCTAAAACTGAAGCAATAAATAAAAATATTGGTCCCTGCGCTCTTTTGCCTATAGATATGTTGTTGAATAAAAGAGTGATAGTAATAAGTTTGATAATGTTAAATAAGTTGGTTATAAGATAATAAATGGCTATAATAGAAGAAGATATTTAGATTTATTAAGAATCCTCTAATATTTGAAAGCATATCAATTAAATATATTATAATACTACTACTACTTTCCTAGTATAAATAAGATATAATTAGCATAACAGCTTTAGAGTAATAAAGGATATTTAAAATTAACCAATTAAGCATTTAACTTTGCATTAAGATATTTTATAAGGAAATTTAATTTAAAACCTTTAAATATAATAACTAAGTTACTCCTATCTTTAGTTAGAAAAGAGTTTATAAATCTTAGTTAATCTAGATAGTAATATAAGTTAATGAGTACTAAGAACATAAGGGAAACTTAAATAATAAAGTAGTGAAATAGAATAGTTTAATAGAAGTTAATAATTATAATAAGATACAACTATAAATGCTAATAGCATATATAAATATTATTATTAAGCATATCTAATTAATTATTAATCAAAAATAATATCTATAAATTAAGATAAACATACCAATCAAGTAATCAATACTTAACTTTATAGTACAATACTTAGTCATTCTTTATCTTATATCAAACAGATTATTATTAGGATACTATATTAGACACCACTTTAATTTTAACTACATATTTAGATTATTACTTACCTAAAACTAAACAAACAACTAACATTATTTAAATAATCTTAGTTCTACGCCAAAATCCTCTCAAATTTCTAAGAATCTTAACTATACTAAATTAAAAATATTTAATAAGAAGCAAATGAGACTTATTTTCTTAAAAGATAATCAAACAAATATTTAAATAAATAATATCAACTTAATGCTTTATGGTATTTCAAATAGCAAGATCTTTCATAATATTAACAAATATTATTTCTTATCTTATAAAAAATACTATTATCAGTATTAGAAGTAAAACTGTTTAATTTACAAATTACTTAAAAAAATAATAGCAACTAAGATTTAATGGAATATTATGTAAAGCTAAAATAAAGAAAAATTTAAAATTTAAATATACTTTATAGCTTACAAAAAATAAATTAAAAAAGCTTAAAATACATATAAAAAAAATAGATTGAGGCTAGACTGAGAATTTAGAGAGAATAGCAGATAAAGTTTAAATTAGATAAAAAATGAAAGTTGAGACTTGATTGAAAACTAAGTTCTAATGCTTGAGGTTGAAATAAGTTAAAGTAGCGATAAAGCAGAAGTACTTAAAATAATGAAAGTTGAGATTTGGTTCATAACTCCATTCTTATGCTTGAACAAGAAATTAAAAATAGAAGGGGATAAATCTTAAGAAACAAAAGATTGAAAATTGAGACTGGATTGAAAAACTACTTTCTAATGCTCGAACTAGAAATAAGAATATTGCAGCTGACAAAGCTTAAGAACTCAAAAAATAGAAAGATGAAAAGGGAATAAAAACTCCGTTCTGATGCTTAAGCTAGAAATAGGTAAAATAATTGAATAAAGCTAAAGAGTTTAAAAGAATTGAAAGTTCAGATTGAACAAAAAAACTGCGTTTAAGTGCTTTGAGCCGAAAATAAGTGAATCTAACAGATCAGCGGAAGAACTTAAAAGATTGAAAGTTGAAGTTTGAGATAAAGACTCGATTCTATTTGAATGGTTTAAACTAGATATTATTACAAGTGTGGAGTTCTTCAAGAGGGTTGAGTATTACAAAGATTAAAGAAATAGATATGGAGTGGAAAGTATAGTGATGGATCTCGATATGAAGGCTAATTTGTAGAAGAACTAAAATAAAGAAGAGAGAAATATTATTATGCAGATGGACAAATATATAAGGCCAGTGAATCTCTAATAGCTTAAAGATTTATCTATCTATTAGCTAGAAAGCTATCTTGAAAGAATTTAATGCCTTAGTGAAGCTATTGAGCTAAATCCTAATTATGCAAAAGCCTTGCATGATAAAGATCTATTTTTTCAAGATTTAAACCAGAATCAAGAAGTACTCCAATATTTAGCAAAGCGCATTAAATAGATACTAAATAATAAATTCCTAAAATAAGAATGATTAATGAAGTAACCTAAGAATGAAAAGGAATTTCTATAAAAGATATTTGATAATTACTAAAATAAAATTGCGCTATTGTAGATATCAAGTCTAACTTAAGAATCTGAAACTATAAAGAATTAGTTCCAAATATATCAGTTTCTAAGCAACTTAATAAAAATTATCTTAAGACTAATTTGGAACTTTTTATTTTGGTTCTATTGACGAATATAAATATGTGATTAAGAATTTTAAATAATAAAGTAAATCAGTAGAAATTAATAGATTAGTTCTATTTTGAATGTAAAGAACTTTTGCTACTTAACAACTTTGAATCTTATAACTTAAGGGAGTTGCTATTGATACTTAAGAATAAGGAAATTACAAATTTTTTGTCTTTTATTAGATCTTCAGTGTAAAAGTAATTTATTCTAATAAATTTTAGGCAAATTAATTATTCAAAGACAATCAAAAAGGATCTGATTTAAGATTTTATAAGAAACTAAAATTTACTTAGTTAAATAGCGAAGGCTTATAGTCTATTCACCACCAGAAACTTAATCCACAAAGAAAAGAAATCTATAAATATTCTATTAGATAATGAAGATTAACCTAAATTATACCTTTTGGATTATTTTGATAGTACATACTGATTAACGATAATAGAATAAAAAGGAGTACATCAATGAATGGCTCCTGAACAATTTTGAAAAGAAAGTTACTTAAAAGAGTGACATTTGATCTTTAGGTTGTATAGAATTAGAACTATTCAATGAAGGACTACTTTATCCAAATAAAAATGAGTAAGAATAATTAAAGTAAATAGTTTATATTAATAAAATGATTCCTTAGTTTTCAAGAGAAATACTTTAAGAACCTTAATTATTCTACAGATGTCTAGCCTATGACCAGAATATAAGACCAGATATTGATAGTTTCATTAGGTAGGTAAATTAAATTAAATAAAATAAAAGTGAGCCCATAAAATTATATTGAAGATACAAGTTAATAGAGTTAGAGAAAAATGTTGAAAGAAGAAGATAATAACAAATAATATTAAAAGTCAAGATATATAGAGTACATCAGAAAAAGGCTTTAAAGAGGCAAAGCTAGAGAAATCAAAGCTAAGTAGTAGTAAAGAAAATAATAATTGACTATTGAGACAGTTTGAAGACAATTTTATAAATTTTTAAGTTCTTATTAAAAGTTTAATTAGCAAATTAAAGCTTATTTACTTTATTAATTTGCAACTTTGGACAAATAGACAATCTTCTATTAAAACCAAAAGTTGACAATCATTAGTCCCAAAATAATAATATAGTTGAGTAATAATGTTAAAATTGAAAAAATAGCTAGTTTTGACAGTTAAAAGAAAAGATTTGTATATTAATTGATCTAGAAAATAAGAAGATTATAAACTTAGCTTTAATATATCTGGCTATGAGTTTTAAGTTAAGTAATAAATAATTTTACTTACTTAGTATACAGCATTAATTTAAACATTACAAAACTAGTCAATGTTATTAAGATTTAGCACAACTTACTCATTCCAAATGAATTAGTTAATTTAGCTACTTAATGGTATAATAAAGAAAATTGTTAGTTAAAATATTTAAATTGCATAAACTTAGATAGCTAATATGTAAATTAGTATATTGCTACTTAAAATAAAGCTTATATTATAATATCAGCTTATCTACTTTACTCTTTTATATATCTTTTTATTTGCTATTTCATATTCTTATATTCATATTACTTTAAGATAGATTTTGAGCTAGAATCTTATAAGGGATTGCTAATTAATAAAACTAAATCTAATTTAGATATTGTTTTATTGAATATGACTACCAAGCTGAAAAGTGTCCTAAATGAAAATATTAATATTGAAAACTAAGAAAGCTTGATATTGATATAACTAATTTATCACAAACTATTTGTATATCTATTTAGATATCTATAGAAGCTAAAATTTAATATACTTATATATTTCTATTTTTATGTTCAGATAAGATAAAAAGCTTTTACTATAACCTAGTCAATACATTTTTAAAATTAAATATCCATTTATTAAGTTTGAATGTAGATCATCATTTTTGTTCAAATCTATTTTACAATCTACCTGCTTATTTTAATCACCAACTTAAATATCAAATCTTTCAAAATTAAGAGAATCTATCAGTTAATTAAGCTAATTTACCAATTAGACCCTAAATCTCCTTATTCCTATTACTACTCAACGTAACCGCTTAAATCATGGAATAGAAACACCAAAGTAATCGATAATTTACCAGATATTTTAACTCTACCCTTTAAATGGTTAGGCCTATATAAAGAATCTTTATTGATTATATCTAAGAAAATAAGCAATAAGTTAAAACCTTAAACATATCTATTTAAATAAAATCTTAAGTATGCTACTCTTATAATAATAAGGCAGCTACACTTATTAAATCAAAAAATCATATAGAAGCTATTGAGAACAGTGATTAAGTCATTAATTAAATACCAAATCTCATTTCTCTTTAAGCACTAAAGATATACACTCTATTAACTAGGAAATAATAAAGAAATTACCATAGAAATATATATATTAAGTCTAATAACAAAAGAAAGTCTTGATAAAAGATGATTCTTACAAGTTTGCAAACAAACCTTAAGTAAATGTCCCTCGTTATCTTCCTTTACTACATAATAGTTATAAAACTTAATAGATAGGATTTACCATATAAAAGATAATAATTTCAAAATAAATATCTTTTAATTATCTTAAAGAGCTTAAGTATAAAAGAAAAATATAGAATATATAGAGAAACCTGCTTTATTTGAAGCAACATATTTAGATGCTAACTATGTTACTATATCATCAACAATTATACGGATTATAGAGCTTTTTTTAGCTTGTATTTTTAAATTGTTTCTATGAAGAGAACTAGTAAAGAAGTATAATCTTTTTTAAGTTCTTAGAGTCTCCTATCTTAAATTTGCAAGATGTTTCTTTCATCGAGAGTACAAATGATCGTTCAGCTTTTCATTGTATTCTAAGAAATGAAAAGAAAATATAGATTGTATGATTTAATTATACCAAGTTCGTTTAACCAGCTTCTTGTTCTACAAAAATTAGAAAATAGAAAAGGTAAAGTTATACTAAGGTAACTAATGACTTTTTCTGCTTTTTGAGATAAGCTTAGAAGTAAATATTACTAGTTTTTTTATTGCTACAAAGATATACACTCGTAAGATTTTGTTGTAGTGATATTTAGAAGTAGAAGATACTATGATAATGAGTTTCCTTGCTTTAAAAAAATCAAAGAAGTGTCTTTCCTCTTATAAAGAGGATGTTTTTGACTTTTCATTTGTCATCTCTCCACTTTAGTTTAAATGCTTCTATTATATACTCACTGTCTTCTTTTTTTGTACTATGCTCTTAATTATTACTTCTTTGCTTAGTTTGCTAATATTAGCCTTTCTACTAAGCATTCGCTTCCTTAAAAATGAATAGCATTTTTTCAAAAGTTTTTCTCCTAAGTTAATATTTGCCTTCTTTTTCTAAACCTAAAATTATCTCTTATTTCCTTTTCTTCTATTTTACTCTTCTTTCATTATAATTCATTTATCCAGCTTTATAAAGCTTAAATTAATTATCATTGCTTGATAACTATATCTGAATTCGCTGCTCTACTTGTTCTTCATTTTCGATATATGAAACCATCATCTCATAACGAAACCTATTTTGACATCTTTTAATAATTTACTTTCATTATTCTAAGATTAATAGATTCAAGTTTCATTTTCTTTATCCGAATCTTAATTCTTATACCTTTCTTAAGCCTTTAGTTTCTCTTAGTTTTCCTAAGGTTTAGTTTATATCTTCTCAAAATACTGCTTTTTTGGGTTTATCAAAATTCTCTACTCCGGTACTCTTTTTCTTTCAATGAGCTCTTCGTTTTTTAGCTAAATTGTAATTCAGAGTCCTTTTTTTCTATTATGCATCTTAAACTTTAATAGCCCTATATGGTTTTCTCTACTCCAACTTATACTTTGAAGATTCAAAATCAATTTCCTTTAATAAGTCATCAAATTCATTTTATCTAGCAGTTAAAATGGTAAGCACTTACTTCCTTTTATTTAGATTGGTCCTTTCCTTCTTCCTCTTTGATATTGCTCTAATTTTAGGCACTTAAAAATTGAGATTGCAAGGCATTTATTTTTATTTTATCTGCGGTTGTTATAAAGTTTTATTTTGTTTATATGTCTTCATACAAACTTATCATTTTCATAGTCTAGCTCTATATCTAGTCTTCTAAATTTATACCTTGCTCGTCTTTTTTTCTTAACTTTTCTGTGGTTGCTTTTAGATCTGGCTTAACTAAACTTTTTTAATTAGCTTATCACTTCGCTTTCTAAGGTGGCCTTGTTCTCTTCATCAACTTCTATCTTAATTATCACCGATTGATTATCTTGAGAAGCAGTTACAGCACTATTCAAAGTACTTAATTACGATTCTCTTTGCTAGATTTATTCAACCTTTATTGGAACAACTTCTATTACTATTTGCTGAGAGGGTTTCTTTGAGTTTTACTAACATCTTAAAGAGTGTTCTTCGAAAGCATATTTTCATTACTTGAATAATTAGAACTATCTTAGCTCTTAATCTCATTGTTTGATTTCTACTCTGATGGAGATTTATCAGGAGTTTCCTCTAATTATCCCTTATTTTTCTTCGCTAATTTATTAGCTTCTCTTTTGACAAGAGATTAGATTTTTTAAAGAGCTAGTTATTCTTCTACATTAGCTTGTTCGTAAAAAATTAGACACTTTTCATTCTCTTGGTCAATGCTTTTGATAGTATCTTATAGATTTCCTTATTCTTTAAAGTATTTTTTCAGATTCCTAATTGAACAAAATATCAGGCGTCTAGTTAAACTCTCTTGATGGTATCATATTGCTGCTATGAGACTTAACAGGAGCATTTTAATTGATATTTTATTCTCTTCCTCAAACAAAATTCTTTTATCATTATTATTTTACCTTTTTAGATTAAAATAGAAGCTTAGAGTAATTTTAGTTTATCTTTAATACTTATGAGAGGTAACTTAAATTTACCTTAGTATTTTAATATTTCTTTTATTTAATGCTACTAATGATCAGTTTAATAGAAATATACTGTAATATTTGTCATCTATTACTAAGCCTTCTAAATTTAAATTTCCTTTTCTTATAATTCATTTTTTAGCTTTAAACCGAATTTTGCACTAACTCAATGCTAGTTTATCCTAATTCCTAAACATTGTAATTAGACCTTTCTTTTTCATTAACTTATTGCCTTTCTAGGTTAAAGTAGATGACATAAATTATAAATAAGACATAAATCCTACTTTTCTTTACTTCTCTATATAACCATAAGCCTCTTATTTCCTTATTTCTAATACTTATTTTAACTATACAGATATATTTATCTAAGATTTTGCTTACTTAACTAATGATTAGAGAGCATTTAGAGTATATTTTATTAAGAATAAACTAAATCTAATAATATAGGCTAAATATAGAATACTTAGTATGGATTGTATAATTACTTTCTAACTTTAGTAAGGCTGAGAAGCATTCACTGTTTGACTAAGCCTAGTCTAGCTCTTATTAGAATTGTATAAAGAGACTTGGATCAAAGGTAAGCGTAGTCTATTAACTAACCTAAGATGTTTAAATGAAACTTAATGTATAACTACTAGAGAGAAGGTTGAATAGTGTATTATATATTAACCATCTCGTTGGCATTAAAAGCACTATTTATGTTTATATAAATCCATTATTCATTTTAATCCTAATTAATTAAGTTACCAAGTCAATGTAATTACTTAAATGAAGAGATAATTAGATTAGCGTTAAATGGAAACTTAATCATCCATTTATTCAGTTAGTAAACTCTAATTTATTTCTAAGAAGTTAAGCTCAGTTCTCATTATACCAGTTCTTTACTACTCTGGAAAGATCTTTGAAGAGATTGGATGATATTCTTCTACCTAAAAATAGAAAAAGATTGAAGCAATAAAAAATTGAGAAAGCGTAGAATTTATTAAAATCTAGAACTAAAGAATCCTTAGAATTGATTACTTGGCTATTTATTATAAAACAGAGTCTTGAAGATTTAAAGTGACTCAACCAGATATAAAAACTTATGCTTCGTTTTCTTTAATTTAAATGTTTCAAAAGCAGACTATAAGCTTCATCATTATAACTATATTAAGACTACTTGTTCCGATTAAGATTTCATTAATAAAAGCGAGTAGATTATGAAATTTAATCTACCCAAACTTCTCGAGAAACAGTTTTATAACCAAATGACTCTTCTGTATTCAAGAATTAGTATCTTATGAATAATACTCAAATGTTAGCTTGACTTCAAAGCTCTGAGAGGTATATTATAGCTTAATTATTTCTATTTTGATCTTTCTCTTCCTTCCTGCGTTTGTATTGCATATATGAAAAGTAAAAAAAGCCCAACAGTCTTTTTAAAAACATCTTCTCTGATTTTCAGTTAAGAAAAACTTAGGATTATAACTAAAATACTACAACTAGAAACAATTAAGATAAGAAAATTCTCTAAATCTCTAATCATTAATGAGGAAACCCATTAAGCATAAAATAAAGGTAATAAGGTAGTCTAAGATATTAATCCTCTTAAGCTATAGAAACTTAATCTTATTATTTCTAGTTAAGAGAACATAAATTAAAGAAGTTACTTTGATTGAACATGCATCAAGAAAGAATGTGAAGGCTAGAAGTCAAGTTTTAGATAAAGATTAATTTTATTTTATATTAAAAGTTTGCAATCTTCATTGAAGATACCAAAATTGGTTAAACTAAGGTGAAATAGCAAATTGTTTCATAGTTAAATATTGAGGTAAGTAAATTTAATTCCTCCAGAAAGAGCCATTTAAAGTTAAATCCCAGAACTAGATTATCATTAAGTTTTTTAACTTAAATTAAAATAGAACATTTGAATTTATTTTACTCATTTGATTAAATTTATTTAAATAAACTAAATGTTTAATTATTAAGTTACTCTAAGAATCATTACTTCTGCTTTATAATAATCGTGAGTTCCTACAAGCTTTCTTTCATTTTATACATATCATTTAATTTTTAATGGCCTATGTTTAATAATTAGTAAATGAACGAAGCACTCATTTTATACATCTTATAGAAAATAAGTTTTTAATAACTTATTTCTGATTTGTGCTCAACTGCAATCTTATTAAAAATGAATGATCTTTAATACTCTAAAATGGTATGCTAATTGTAAATTCTAAGATTGAATCTAAATAGTTAGACTTATTAGATTAAGTTTCATATTAAAAAATAGCATTACTCTTTATTAATTTTCTTTTTATTTTCTAGCTTTAGGCTATAGATAAGGAAATAGCTTTATTATTTTGCCTTTATGAAGTATATCTTAAGCTTGTGAAGCTAAATTTAAAGATGACAAATATTAAGTATCTTATCATATACCCATTATTAACATCATTGTAAAAGGCACTTTTAACCTCAAGAAATATAAAATACCTTAGCTTTAATTAATTAGTATTAAAACAAGCAGCTATTATATATTTCTATCATTATTAAGATTATATTCTTTACTATCTAATTTTTTTAAAATAATACTTAAAATAAGCCACAATGATTAATATCAAATATTCTATTTTCCTTTTTCATTACTTCTTATTAGAATTTTGTCTTTCATACTATTCATTTACATCCTTCATATTCTCTTTCTCTTCCATTGTTGACTATTGAGAAGACTCCATATTATAAGCTTAATCTTCTGTTTTATTCTCCAACTACTAGAAGTTTTCTTATTACACCTAATTGATATTCTACTCTTCTCTTCTAGATATCTTGCGTGAAATTCCCGCCTATTCATTTTGCTAAGCTTATTGAAGCTGCTCTTTTTATTAGTTTTAGCTCTTCCACTTTTTTTTAATTTAATCTACTTATCTTCTAAAGCTATAAATATCTGGTCTTTCGGACTAATCATAGCTAAAGCATTAAAGCAATAATTGAGTTAGTTCTGGTACTTAAGTTATCTCATTTGAAAACGATGGGATTTTATTATCCACGCAAATAGCTTTCATTATTTATGCCTATGTACTTAGGTCTGGAAAAGGTAAACGCTCATTGAAAATTTCTACTACTATGCAAGCAAGAGATCATATATCGCTTTTCTAACTCACTTTGTTATCAAATATCTCAGGAGCCATTCATTGAAAAGATCCTCTAGATTCTAATGTAGTAGTAACGTTAGCTTCACTAACTATTCCAAAGTCTGCAATTTTTGGAGAATCACTATCATCTAACAAAACATTCTAAGATTTAAGATCTCTATGAACTAAATTTTTGGAATGAATAGCTTATACACCTTCAGCAATTTAGCTGACTAAATTTAGTTTTCTGAAAAATCTTGTTGGGGATTCTTTTGGCCAATCACAAAGTAATTGTTTGTCTTTTATTATTTTGAATAAGCTTCCCTTATATATATAGTCAGTTAAGAGACAAAATGTATAATTTCCTTATTCTGAAGCATCAATAGAGACTCCTGTAATTCTTAGAACTCTTTGATTATTCACTGATAATAAAGCTTACATTCTAGATAAAAATTGTCTAATAGCTTTAGTAAGTCTTCATATGGGTCCAATTTTTTAAGAGCGTATTTTTATCCTTCTATCTTTATAAGATAAACAATACTATATCCACCTTTATCTAAGATTTTCAGTTTAGATTAAAATTATTAATTAGGAATTAAATCTTTGTAATTTCAGATTCGTATTTGAGATCTTATATCCTATCCAGCTCCATTTTGTTTTAAAAGCTATCAGATATCATCTAAAGTTGTTTGTTAAGAGTTTTATAATTATTTATTTATTTCAATTATTTAAGGAATTGAAAGCTTAGAGTCTAGCTATTTAGCATTATTATAACTTTCAAGAGCTTCTCTATATTAGCCTAGACTATGCAAAGCAACACCTTTACTATAAAAGAGTTTAGCATTTATAGGGTCAAGTTATATAGCTATATTATAGCAGTCCATTGCTTCTTAGTATCTCTCCAAACTACTAAAAGAGTTTCCTTTGTTGACATGTGCATAGACTAAAGCTGAATCAAGTTGAATCGCTATGTTATAACAGTCTATCGCTTCTTAAAACCTTTATAAGCCGTTCAGAGAATCTCCTTTGTTAACATATGCATAGACTAAAGTTGAATCTAGTTGGATAGCTAACGTTAAGCAGCTTATCGCATCTACATATCTTCCCAAATTGTTCAATGAGCCTCCTTTATTACTATATATAACAGCCTTATTTGGATCAAGCTATATAGCTATATTATAACATTCTATAGCTTCTTAGTATTATTCCAATTTGTTATGAGAGTTACCTTTGCTATAGAATGCATAAGCAAAACTTGTATCAAGTTTGATAGCTTCATTAAAACAATCTATTGCATCTTAGAATTTTCCCAGATTATTAAGAGATAAACCTTTGTTATAGTATGCAAAAGCATTTTCTTGATCAAGTTTGATAGCTTTATTATAGCTCTCTATTGCCTCTTCATATTTTCCCAAGTTATTAAGAGATATAGCTTAAACATGGTGTGTGTAGGCTTAATTAACGTCTAGTTTTAAAGCTATATTAAAACTATCTATAGATTCTAAATAACTTCCCATTCTGCTAAGAGTTTCTCCTTTTTTAGCATGCACATAAGCCACTTATGGAGCAAGTTGGATAGCTATATTATAGCAATCTAATGCTTCTTTATGTCTTTCTAAACTGCTTAGAGTATCTCCTTTGTTGATATACACATCAGAATCATTTGGATCTAGTTTGATAGCTTAATTATAGCAATCTATTGCTTCTTAGTATATACATAATTTTCTCAATAAGTCTCCTTTGCTAGCACATGCAACTACCATATTTGGATCAAGTTATATAGCTATATTAAAACATTCTATAGCCTTTTAGTATTATTCAATTTGTTATGAGAGTTGCCTTTGCTATATTATGCATAAGCATAACTTGAATCAAGTTGGATAGCTATATTAAAACTCTCTATTGCTTCTATGTATTTCTCCAAGTGATTAAGAGAAATTCCTTTGCTACAGTGTGCAATATAGTCTTTAGGATCAAGTTGTATTGTTAAATTATAGCATTCTATGGCTTCTGCATATCTTCCCAATTTTCTTAGAGTATCCCCTTTGTTACTAAATAAAATTGGCCTATTTTGATCAAGTTTGATAGCTTTATTATAGCAATCTATTGCTTCTTAATATTTTTGCAATCTTCCCAAAGAGTTACCTTTGTTGCTATATGCAGCAGCATTCTTTGGATCAAGTTAAATAGCTATATTAAAGCATTCTATAGCTTCTTAGTATTTCCCCAAATGATTAAGGGAGATTCCTTTGCTACAGTAAACAAAAGCATTCTTTGGATCAAGTTAAATAGCTATGTCATAGCTCTCTACTGCCTGTTAGTAATTGCTCTAAATATTAAGAGCGATTCCTTGGCTAATTTGGAAGTGGACTTTTTGAGACATATTGATAGTGAATAGTAAATAATGGAATATAGTTATATGATTATAGTATAAATGGTACTTACTTAGATTAGATATGATATTGATTATGAAGAGTTGGTATGATAATGAAGGGATAATTAAATTAGTTAATGTAATAAGGTTTATTTGGTAGTCTAATTTGGAAATTAAAGTATGATAAATCTAATTCTTAATTAGATTATATGCTTCTATCATTCTAACTTTGGACCTCAATGTTTAGATAGGTATTAATTGATTTAGTAAGGTTAGTTTGGATTTAAATAGGTAATTTAAAGCTACTGAGTTATATTAAAAGAGGGGAAATATTGATCTGGCTTATATACGTAAGGATATAGGTTTAGCTATACTGTTGGTAGGCTTAAAATATAGTTTGATGTTAATACAAAAGACTTTTGATTTATACCTATTAAGAGTAATTATCTAGCTAAATCTTAAGTTACTTATTAATATCTTAAAATAAAGCTTATTAAATCAGAACTTTTAACTTACTAAATATTAGTCTATTTATACAAATCCTTAAATATATGCTATTTATTACTTACCTAATATTTAAGTCACTAAGGCTAATGCCATATCATTGCTTAATCCTGCACAATATCCAACTGTTTAACAAATTACATCATTTCTATACTTCAAATTAGATACATTACCTATAAGATCTTAGAGATACTACAAAATTTACATTCTAGATAAATATTCCAAGCTAGTTACTGGCTTTTTCCAATCCTTATGATCTAGATTGTGTAAGTTACTCGATATACAATAATAGATGAGGATGTAATTTTACTATATAGCAATTTAAAAGGAATATAATAAAACTTAATTACTTTTATTTTGCTAATGGAAGCTACCCTTAAGACTAATTAATGACAGATTTTAAGACTACAGAGAACTAAATTTTTATAATTAAAGAAGTAACTAACTGTTAAGAAGCTTGGATTGGAATTAAATCACAAATATTTACTATCAACATTTCAAAATCTACAGATTAAGTCTTAGTAGGATAAATTACAACCAGAGCTCTATCTATTTTATGCTATTATCATTTTTCACTCATAAGTGCATTATTAAATACAGTCATTGGGATAACCTTTGGGTATACCAGTCAAGTTCTCTTCGTAGAAAGAAAAACAAAATGCTTAAAACTTCTAAGATTTATCAGAGCAAACTTATTAGCAGGAGAAGACAAAAAAACTTAACTTCTGAGCAGAAATCTAATACATAATATAAAGACTATTATTAAACGGAAAGACTAATTAAAGCAAAAGAAATAGCAAACTTGAAGGTTGCCTGCTAAGTAACGTCCAGAATTAAACTTTTCCTTAGTAATAGCAAGGAGTCCCTATTTAAAGAAGTGATATTACAAGCTATAAATTAGATCCTATGCACATTAAAATAAGATATAAAATAAAGTGCAGACTTATTAGCGATAAAAGAATAATTACTAGCAGCTTAGAAAAAGATTTAAGAATTTAAATTAAAGATTGACAAAAATCCAGAAAGTGGTTTTTACAAGCTAAATTAATTAAGTTTTAACCAAAGACAATAAAGTAAGAAAATCATAAATTTAGAGACTGAATTAAGAAAATACAAGCTGCTAATAACATTTTTAGAGCAAAAAATCGTAAAAGAAAAATATGAGCTTTGAATTTACCTGAGATAATCCAAATAACCTATATCAGAAAGTTCAAAATTCTATCTTTTAATCCCATATATAAAGATTAAAGAATAGCTTAAAAAGTATAGAATCAGCTTTTAAGTAAAAAGAATACTTTTAGTATAGCTATGCATCTAACTAAGGAAAATTTTAATAAGGTATTTATTTTGATTGGTTGTGTCAAACAAAATTTAACTTGATAAAATTCTTCCAGAAGCATAAAACATTACTACTAAGAACTTTAAGCGTTTAATAGAAGTATGCAAAGTTCAATTTAATCAGCATCTTTCTAAATACACAGCAGAAATTATAGTTCTACTTAACTAAACACAAAAATTCAACCTGAAAGCATTAATAAGTTTTTCTTAAGAGTTCTGAATGAGAAATCTAATAACTAAGCTTTTATAGATAATTAAATCAGGAAAATAACCTAAATATTATACAAGGAATATCAATCCTTTAAAACTTCTCTTTCAAAATAGTAGCCTAATTATTATAAGATTCAACTATATGAATCAATAACCTAATTATTTTACTATAATATTAGCTTTCTCATTTTTAACTTGGTCTAAATGAAGATTATTTATACAAATCTCCTTCATTTAATAAAGAGTAATAACTAAGCATCATTAAGCTATTTAAAGATATAAGAATTACAAAATTAATTTTAAAATTGAAATATTATAAAGAAAAAAAGATTTAATAACTTGTTGTGTAAGCTAAATGAGATCTTCGAATAATTACAAATTATAAAAAATATACCATTAAGAAGATATTCTAAGATATTAGCTCTCTTAAGCTATAATAATAAAATCTTAACTAATTATATAACTATAAAATAAGCCTATTAGTATATATCAAAACTATATTGCTAAAATAATAGTTTATTCAATATTTCTTCTATTATTTATATTTCTAGTTAAGATACCAAAAATTCAACTAGTTGGTTTAATTGAAGATGCATCAAGAAATAATGTAAGTGCTATAAATTCTCAGTTATTAACTATATTTTAATTTTATAAGTTAGGAATCTTCATAAGAAGGCACTAAAATAGGTTAAATTAAAGTGAAATAATAAATGACTTCATTGTAAATATTGAGGTAAGTAGATTTAATTCCCCTCAAAATAGAATTTTTTTAATTAAATCCCATAGCTAGATTATCATTAAGCTATTTATCTTAATACTAAAGGCAAATTTAAATTTATTTTGCTCATTTGAATAATTTAAGTTTATTAAATTACAGTAAATCTTTGTTAGTTTAGTTACTCTAAATAATCTTATTTTAATATTATACTAGTCATAAACCCTATAAACACCTTTCATTTAAATTTATTATTTAATTTTTATTGTTCTATGCTTAATAATTAGTAAATTAGATACAAAATACTTATAGTTATGAACTTTACAGATAAAAGGTTTCTTATATTTTATTATAGATTTGTACTTAAATGGTATCTTATTAAAAATAAAATAATTTAAATAATCTAAAATGGAATTATTTATATGATACTATTATTATTATTTTCTAAGATATAATCTAAATTAATTGGTTTATTACATTAAATCAGGTTATTAAAACTTAGATTGCTCTTTATCCTTTTTTCTTATTAATTTTGGCTTTAAACTATAATTGAATAATTTAACCTTTATTATTTTGTATTATGAAGTATAATTTAAACTTGTAAAGCTAAATCTTATATATTTTGAATATCAAACATTTGATAATGATCCCATTATTATCATCATTTGCCAAAGAACCTCTTAATCACAAGAAATATAAAATACCTTAAATTCCCTTAATTAGCATTAAAGCAAGTTACAATCAAATATGTATCTATTTAGTAGATTATATTTATAAATTCTGTCTAAGTTTAATAATTTAACAACCATACTTAAATAAACTACTACTATCTATATCTAATATTTTATTTTCCTATCTCATTATGTCTTATTTGCCCTTTATCTTTCAAGTTACTCATTACCATCCTTCATATTCTCTTCCTTTGCTGGCTACTGAGAAGATTTCTCATTATAAATTAATAATTCTATTTTATTATACATCTACTAGAAGTTTTCCTATTATACCTAATTGATATTCTAATCTTCTCTTCTAAATAACTAGTTAATTAGTCTCTATTTATTTAGCTGAACTTATTAAAATTACTATTTCTTTTAGTTTTAGTTTTAATGCTTTTTTAATTTAATTTGATTACATTTTAAAGCTGTAAAACGTCTGGTCTTTTGGAATAATCATAGTTAAAATATACCTTTAGTAGAAGAGTTAATTCTGGTTCTTTGAGTTATTTCCTATAAAAATGTGTAAGATCTATAGTCAGAGAAAACAGTTTCATGATTTATGCTAATGACTTATGTCTGGAAAAGGTAAACATTGAGTTGAATATTTTTACTGCTATACAAGCAAGTATCTTATATCAATTTCTAGCTTACTTTGCTATCGAATAGTTCAGGAACCATTCATTATAAAGATTCTTTATCTTCTAATGTAGTAATTATATTAGCTTCACTAACTAATC
>CAMPDV010003998.1:0-38219 GCA_946699065.1 Loxodes magnus
ACTTCTCAAAGAATACTCTTTAAACTTATTATTCTATCTTCTTTTCTTGCTTTACTTCTTCACTTTTCAAATACTTATTACTTCTCAAAGCATACTTCTTAAAATTGAAATTCTATCTTCTTTTCTTACTTTACTTCTTCACTTTTCTAAATACTTATTACTTCTCAAAGCATACTCCTTAAAACTGAAATTCTATTTTCTTTTCTTACTTTACTTCTTCACTTTTCAAATACTTATTACTTCTCAAAGCATACTCCTTAAAACTGAAATTCTATCTTCTTTTCTTGCTTTACTTCTTCACTTTTCAAATACTTATTACTTCTCAAAGCATACTCTTTAAACTTATTATTCTATCTTATTTTCTTGCTTTACTTCTTCACTTTTCAAATATTTATTACTTCTCAAAGCATACTCCTTAAAACTGAAATTCTATCTTCTTTTCTTGCTTTACTATTCACTTTTCAAATACTTATTACTTCTCAAAGCATACTCCTTAAAACTGAAATTCTATCTTCTTTTCTTACTTTACTATTCACTTTTCAAATACTTATTACTTCTCAAAGCATACTCTTTAAACTTATTATTCTATCTTCTTTTCTTGCTTTACTATTCACTTTTCAAATATTTATTACTTCTCAAAGCATACTCCTTAAAACTGAAATTCTATCTTCTTTTCTTGCTTTACTATTCACTTTTCAAATATTTATTACTTCTCAAAGCATACTCCTTAAAACTGAAATTCTATCTTCTTTTCTTGCTTTACTTCTTCACTTTTCAAATACTTATTACTTCTCAAAGCATACTCTTTAATCTTATTATTCTATCTTCTTTTCTTGCTTTACTTCTTCACTTTTCAAATATTTATTACTTCTCAAAGCATACTCCTTAAAACTGAAATTCTATCTTCTTTTCTTACTTTACTTCTTCACTTTTCAAATACTTATTACTTCTCAAAGCATACTCTTTAATCTTATTATTCTATCTTCTTTTATTACTTTACTTCTTGACTTTTCAAATACTCATTACTTCTCAAAGCATACTCCTTTAAACTTATTATTCTATCTTCTTTTCTTGCTTTACTTCTTCACTTTTCAAATACTTATTACTTCTCAAAGCATACTCTTTAAACTTATTATTCTATCTTCTTTTCTTACTTTACTTCTTCACTTTTCAAATACTTATTACTTCTCAAAGCATACTTCTTAAAACTTATTATTCTATCTTCTTTTCTTACTCTACTTCTTCACTTTTCTAATTACTTAATACTTCTCAAAGCATACTACTTAAAACTGAAATTCTATCTTCTTTTCTTACTTTACTTCTTCACTTTTCTAATTACTTAATACTTCTCAAAGCATACTACTTAAAACTGAAATTCTATCTTCTTTTCTTACTTTACTTCTTCACTTTTCCAAATACTTAATACTTCTCAAAGCATACTACTTAAAACTGAAATTCTATCTTCTTTTCTTACTTTACTTCTTCACTTTTCTAAATACTTAATACTTCTCTCAAAGCATACTACTTAAAACTGAAATTCTATCTTCTTTTCTTACTTTACTTCTTCACTTTTCCAAATACTTAATACTTCTCAAAGCATACTACTTAAAACTGAAATTCTATCTTTTTTTCTTACTTTACTTCTTCACTTTTCTAAATACTTAATACTTCTCAAAGCATACTACTTAAAACTGAAATTCTATCTTCTTTTCTTACTTTACTTCTTCACTTTTCCAAATACTTAATACTTCTCTCAAAGCATACTACTTAAAACTGAAATTCTATCTTCTTTTCTTACTTTACTTCTTCACTTTTCCAAATACTTAATACTTCTCAAAGCATACTACTTAAAACTGAAATCCATTTTCTTTTCTTACTTTACTTCTTCACTTTTCCAAATACTTAATACTTCTCAAAGCATACTACTTAAAACTGAAATTCTATCTTCTTTTCTTACTCTACTTCTTCACTTTTCTAATTACTTAATACTTCTCAAAGCATACTACTTAAAACTGAAATTCTATCTTTTTTTCTTACTTTACTTCTTCACTTTTCTAAATACTTAATACTTCTCAAAGCATACTACTTAAAACTGAAATCTATTTTCTTTTCTTACTTTACTTCTTCACTTTTCCAAATACTTAATACTTCTCAAAGCATACTACTTAAAACTGAAATTCTATCTTCTTTTCTTACTTTACTTCTTCACTTTTCTAATTACTTAATACTTCTCTCAAAGCATACTACTTAAAACTGAAATTCTATCTTCTTTTCTTACTTTACTTCTTCACTTTTCTAAATACTTAATACTTCTCAAAGCATACTACTTAAAACTGAAATTCTATCTTTTTTTCTTACTTTACTTCTTCACTTTTCTAAATTTAATACTTCAAAGCATACTACTTAAAACTTCTATCTTCTTTTCTTACACTTTTCACTTTTAAATACTTAATACTTCTCTCAAAGCATACTACTTAAAACTGAAATTCTATCTTCTTTTCTTACTTTACTTCTTCACTTTTCCAAATACTTAATACTTCTCTCAAAGCATACTACTTAAAACTGAAATCCATTTTCTTTTCTTACTTTACTTCTTCACTTTTCCAAATACTTAATACTTCTCAAAGCATACTACTTAAAACTGAAATTCTATCTTCTTTTCTTACTTTACTTCTTCACTTTTCTAAATACTTAATACTTCTCCATACATACTCCTTAAAACTTAAATTCTATCTTCTTTTCTTACTTTACTTCTTCACTTTTCAAAATACTTATTACTTCTCAAAGCATACTCCTTAAAGCTCAAATTCTATCTTCTTTTCTTACTTTACTTCTTCGCTTTTCAAAATACTTATTACTTCTCAAAGCATACTCCTTAAAGCTCAAATTCTATCTTCTTTTCTTACTTTACTTCTTCGCTTTTCAAAATACTTATTACTTCTCAAAGCATACTCCTTAAAACTGAAATTCTATCTTCTTTTCTTACTTTACTTCTTCACTTTTCAAAATACTTATTACTTCTCAAAGCATACTCATTAAAACTTAAATCATATCTTCTTTTCTTACTTTACTTCTTCACTTTTCAAAATACTTATTACTTCTCAAAGCATACTCATTAAAACTTAAATTCTATCTTCTTTTCTTACTTTACTTCTTCGCTTTTCAAAATACTTATTACTTCTCAAAGCATACTCATTAAAACTTAAATTCTATCTTCTTTTCTTTCTTTACTTCTTCACTTTTCAAAATACTTATTACTTCTCAAAGCATACTCATTAAAACTGAAATTCTATCTTCTTTTCTTACTTTACTTCTTCGCTTTTCAAAATACTTATTACTTCTCAAAACATAATCCTTAAAACTTAAATTCTATCTTCTTTTCTTACTTTACTTCTTCACTTTTCTAAATACTTATTACTCTTAACTTGAAACATACTCCTTAAAACTGAAATTCTATCTTCTTTTCTTACTTTACTTCTTCACTTTTCTAAATACTTATTACTCTTAACTTGAAACATACTCCTTAAAACTGAAATTCTATCTTCTTTTCTTACTTTACTTCTTCACTTTTCAAAATACTTATTACTTCTCAAAGCATACTCCTTTAAACTGAAATTCTATCTTCTTTTCTTACTTTACTTCTTCGCTTTTCAAAATACTTATTACTTCTCAAAGCATACTCCTTTAAACTGAAATTCTATCTTCTTTTCTTACTTTACTTCTTCGCTTTTCAAAATACTTATTACTTCTCAAAGCATACTCATTAAAACTTAAATTCTATCTTCTTTTCTTTCTTTACTTCTTCACTTTTCTAAATACTTATTACTTCTCAAAGCATACTCCTTAAAACTGAAATTCTATCTTCTTTTCTTACTTTACTTCTTCACTTTTCAAAATACTTATTACTTCTCAAAACATAATCCTTAAAACTGAAATTCTATCTTCTTTTCTTACTTTACTTCTTCACTTTTCTAAATACTTATTACTCTTAACTTGAAACATACTCCTTAAAACTGAAATTCTATCTTCTTTTCTTACTTTACTTCTTCACTTTTCTAAATACTTATTACTCTTAACTTGAAACATACTCCTTAAAACTGAAATTCTATCTTCTTTTCTTACTTTACTTCTTCACTTTTCTAAATACTTATTACTCTTAACTTGAAACATACTCCTTAAAACTGAAATTCTATCTTCTTTTCTTACTTTACTTCTTCACTTTTCTAAATACTTATTACTCTTAACTTGAAACATACTCCTTAAAACTGAAATTCTATCTTCTTTTCTTACTTTACTTCTTCACTTTTCTAAATACTTATTACTCTTAACTTGAAACATACTCCTTAAAACTGAAATTCTATCTTCTTTTCTTACTTTACTTCTTCACTTTTCTAAATACTTATTACTCTTAACTTGAAACATACTCCTTAAAACTGAAATTCTATCTTCTTTTCTTACTTTACTTCTTCACTTTTCTAAATACTTATTACTCTTAACTTGAAACATACTCCTTAAAACTGAAATTCTATCTTCTTTTCTTACTTTACTTCTTCACTTTTCTAAATACTTATTACTTCTCAAAGCATACTCATTAAAACTTAAATCATATCTTCTTTTCTTACTTTACTTCTTCACTTTTTAAAATACTTATTACTTCTCAAAGCATACTCCTTTAAACTGAAATTCTATCTTCTTTTCTTTCTTTACTTCTTCACTTTTCAAAATACTTATTACTTCTCAAAGCATACTCCTTAAAACTGAAATTCTATCTTCTTTTCTTACTTTACTTCTTCACTTTTCAAAATACTTATTACTTCTCAAAGCATACTCCTTAAAACTGAAATTCTATCTTCTTTTCTTACTTTACTTCTTCACTTTTCTAAATACTTATTACTCTTAACTTGAAACATACTCCTTAAAACTGAAATTCTATCTTCTTTTCTTACTTTACTTCTTCACTTTTCAAAATACTTATTACTTCTCAAAGCATACTCCTTAAAGCTCAAATTCTATCTTCTTTTCTTACTTTACTTCTTCGCTTTTCAAAATACTTATTACTTCTCAAAACATACTCATTAAAACTTAAATTCTATCTTCTTTTCTTACTTTACTTCTTCGCTTTTCAAAATACTTATTACTTCTCAAAGCATACTCCTTTAAACTGAAATTCTATCTTCTTTTCTTACTTTACTTCTTCGCTTTTCAAAATACTTATTACTTCTCAAAGCATACTCCTTAAAACTGAAACTCTATCTTCTTTTCTTACTTTACTTCTTCGCTTTTCAAAATACTTATTACTTCTCAAAGCATACTCCTTTAAACTGAAATTCTATCTTCTTTTCTTACTTTACTTCTTCGCTTTTCAAAATACTTATTACTTCTCAAAGCATACTCCTTAAAACTGAAACTCTATCTTCTTTTCTTACTTTACTTCTTCGCTTTTCAAAATACTTATTACTTCTCAAAGCATACTCATTAAAACTCAAATTCTATCTTCTTTTCTTACTTTACTTCTTCGCTTTTCAAAATACTTATTACTTCTCAAAACATACTCATTAAAACTTAAATTCTATCTTCTTTTCTTACTTTACTTCTTCGCTTTTCAAAATACTTATTACTTCTCAAAGCATACTCCTTTAAACTGAAATTCTATCTTCTTTTCTTACTTTACTTCTTCGCTTTTCAAAATACTTATTACTTCTCAAAGCATACTCCTTAAAACTGAAACTCTATCTTCTTTTCTTACTTTACTTCTTCGCTTTTCAAAATACTTATTACTTCTCAAAGCATACTCATTAAAACTGAAATTCTATCTTCTTTTCTTACTTTACTTCTTCACTTTTCTAAATACTTATTACTCTTAACTTGAAACATACTCATTAAAACTTAAATTCTATCTTCTTTTCTTACTTTACTTCTTCGCTTTTCAAAATACTTATTACTTCTCAAAACATAATCCTTAAAACTTAAATTCTATCTTCTTTTCTTTCTTTACTTCTTCACTTTTCAAAATACTTATTACTTCTCAAAGCATACTCCTTAAAACTGAAATTCTATCTTCTTTTCTTACTTTACTTCTTCACTTTTCAAAATACTTATTACTTCTCAAAGCATACTACTTAAAACTGAAATTCTATCTTCTTTTCTTACTTTACTTCTTCACTTTTCTAAATACTTAATACTTCTCAAAGCATACTACTTAAAACTGAAATTCTATCTTCTTTTCTTACTTTACTTCTTCACTTTTCTAATTACTTAATACTTCTCAAAGCATACTACTTAAAACTGAAATTCTATCTTCTTTTCTTACTTTACTTCTTCACTTTTCTAAATACTTAATACTTCTCAAAGCATACTACTTAAAACTGAAATTCTATCTTCTTTTCTTACTTTACTTCTTCACTTTTCTAAATACTTAATACTTCTCAAAGCATACTACTTAAAACTGAAATCCATTTTCTTTTCTTACTTTACTTCTTCACTTTTCTAAATACTTAATACTTCTCAAAGCATACTACTTAAAACTGAAATTCTATCTTCTTTTCTTACTTTACTTCTTCACTTTTCCAAATACTTAATACTTCTCAAAGCATACTACTTAAAACTTAAATTCTATCTTCTTTTCTTACTTTACTTCTTCACTTTTCTAATTACTTAATACTTCTCAAAGCATACTACTTAAAACTGAAATTCTATCTTCTTTTCTTACTTTACTTCTTCACTTTTCCAAATACTTAATACTTCTCAAAGCATACTACTTAAAACTGAAATTCTATCTTCTTTTCTTACTTTACTTCTTCACTTTTCTAAATACTTAATACTTCTCTCAAAGCATACTACTTAAAACTGAAATTCTATCTTTTTTTCTTACTCTACTTCTTCACTTTTCCAAATACTTAATACTTCTCAAAGCATACTACTTAAAACTGAAATCCTATCTTCTTTTCTTACTTTACTTCTTCACTTTTCTAATTACTTAATACTTCTCAAAGCATACTACTTAAAACTGAAATTCTATCTTCTTTTCTTACTTTACTTCTTCACTTTTCTAAATACTTAATACTTCTCAAAGCATACTACTTAAAACTGAATTTCTATCTTCTTTTCTTACTTTACTTCTTCACTTTTCTAAATACTTAATACTTCTCAAAGCATACTACTTAAAACTGAAATTCTATCTTCTTTTCTTACTTTACTTCTTCACTTTTCTAATTACTTAATACTTCTCAAAGCATACTACTTAAAACTGAAATTCTATCTTCTTTTCTTACTTTACTTCTTCACTTTTCTAAATACTTAATACTTCTCAAAGCATACTACTTAAAACTGAAATTCTATCTTCTTTTCTTACTCTACTTCTTCACTTTTCTAAATACTTAATACTTCTCAAAGCATACTACTTAAAACTGAATTTCTATCTTCTTTTCTTACTCTACTTCTTCACTTTTCTAAATACTTAATACTTCTCAAAGCATACTACTTAAAACTGAATTTCTATCTTCTTTTCTTACTTTACTTCTTCACTTTTCTAAATACTTAATACTTCTCAAAGCATACTACTTAAAACTGAAATTCTATCTTCTTTTCTTACTTTACTTCTTCACTTTTCTAAATACTTAATACTTCTCAAAGCATACTACTTAAAACTGAAATTCTATCTTCTTTTCTTACTTTACTTCTTCACTTTTCCAAATACTTAATACTTCTCAAAGCATACTACTTAAAACTGAAATTCTATCTTCTTTTCTTACTTTACTTCTTCACTTTTCTAAATACTTAATACTTCTCTCAAAGCATACTACTTAAAACTGAAATTCTATCTTCTTTTCTTACTTTACTTCTTCACTTTTCCAAATACTTAATACTTCTCAAAGCATACTACTTAAAACTGAAATTCTATCTTTTTTTCTTACTTTACTTCTTCACTTTTCTAAATACTTAATACTTCTCAAAGCATACTACTTAAAACTGAAATTCTATCTTCTTTTCTTACTTTACTTCTTCACTTTTCCAAATACTTAATACTTCTCTCAAAGCATACTACTTAAAACTGAAATTCTATCTTCTTTTCTTACTTTACTTCTTCACTTTTCCAAATACTTAATACTTCTCAAAGCATACTACTTAAAACTGAAATCCATTTTCTTTTCTTACTTTACTTCTTCACTTTTCCAAATACTTAATACTTCTCAAAGCATACTACTTAAAACTGAAATTCTATCTTCTTTTCTTACTCTACTTCTTCACTTTTCTAATTACTTAATACTTCTCAAAGCATACTACTTAAAACTGAAATTCTATCTTTTTTTCTTACTTTACTTCTTCACTTTTCTAAATACTTAATACTTCTCAAAGCATACTACTTAAAACTGAAATCCATTTTCTTTTCTTACTTTACTTCTTCACTTTTCCAAATACTTAATACTTCTCAAAGCATACTACTTAAAACTGAAATTCTATCTTCTTTTCTTACTCTACTTCTTCACTTTTCTAATTACTTAATACTTCTCAAAGCATACTACTTAAAACTGAAATTCTATCTTCTTTTCTTACTTTACTTCTTCACTTTTCTAAATACTTAATACTTCTCAAAGCATACTACTTAAAACTGAAATCCATTTTCTTTTCTTACTTTACTTCTTCACTTTTCTAAATACTTAATACTTCTCAAAGCATACTACTTAAAACTGAAATTCTATCTTCTTTTCTTACTTTACTTCTTCACTTTTCCAAATACTTAATACTTCTCTCAAAGCATACTACTTAAAACTGAAATCCATTTTCTTTTCTTACTTTACTTCTTCACTTTTCCAAATACTTAATACTTCTCTCAAAGCATACTACTTAAAACTGAAATCCATTTTCTTTTCTTACTTTACTTCTTCACTTTTCTAAATACTTAATACTTCTCAAAGCATACTACTTAAAACTGAAATTCTATCTTCTTTTCTTACTTTACTTCTTCACTTTTCCAAATACTTAATACTTCTCAAAGCATACTACTTAAAACTGAAATCCATTTTCTTTTCTTACTTTACTTCTTCACTTTTCCAAATACTTAATACTTCTCAAAGCATACTACTTAAAACTGAAATTCTATCTTCTTTTCTTACTCTACTTCTTCACTTTTCCAAATACTTAATACTTCTCAAAGCATACTACTTAAAACTGAAATTCTATCTTCTTTTCTTACTCTACTTCTTCACTTTTCTAAATACTTAATACTTCTCAAAGCATACTACTTAAAACTGAAATTCTATCTTCTTTTCTTACTTTACTTCTTCACTTTTCCAAATACTTAATACTTCTCTCAAAGCATACTACTTAAAACTGAAATCCATTTTCTTTTCTTACTTTACTTCTTCACTTTTCTAAATACTTAATACTTCTCAAAGCATACTACTTAAAACTGAAATTCTATCTTCTTTTCTTACTTTACTTCTTCACTTTTCTAAATACTTAATACTTCTCAAAGCAAACTACTTAAAACTGAAATTCTATCTTCTTTTCTTACTTTACTTCTTCACTTTTCTAAATACTTAATACTTCTCAAAGCATACTACTTAAAACTGAAATTCTATCTTCTTTTCTTACTTTACTTCTTCACTTTTCTAAATACTTAATACTTCTCTCAAAGCATACTACTTAAAACTGAAATTCTATCTTCTTTTCTTACTTTACTTCTTCACTTTTCTAAATACTTAATACTTCTCTCAAAGCATACTACTTAAAACTGAAATTCTATCTTCTTTTCTTACTCTACTTCTTCACTTTTCTAATTACTTAATACTTCTCAAAGCATACTACTTAAAACTGAAATTCTATCTTCTTTTCTTACTTTACTTCTTCACTTTTCTAAATACTTAATACTTCTCAAAGCATACTACTTAAAACTGAAATCCATTTTCTTTTCTTACTTTACTTCTTCACTTTTCCAAATACTTAATACTTCTCAAAGCATACTACTTAAAACTGAAATTCTATCTTCTTTTCTTACTCTACTTCTTCACTTTTCTAATTACTTAATACTTCTCAAAGCATACTACTTAAAACTGAAATTCTATCTTCTTTTCTTACTTTACTTCTTCACTTTTCTAATTACTTAATACTTCTCAAAGCATACTACTTAAAACTGAAATTCTATCTTCTTTTCTTACTTTACTTCTTCACTTTTCTAAATACTTAATACTTCTCTCAAAGCATACTACTTAAAACTGAAATTCTATCTTCTTTTCTTACTTTACTTCTTCACTTTTCTAAATACTTAATACTTCTCTCAAAGCATACTACTTAAAACTGAAATTCTATCTTCTTTTCTTACTCTACTTCTTCACTTTTCTAAATACTTAATACTTCTCAAAGCATACTACTTAAAACTGAAATCCATTTTCTTTTCTTACTTTACTTCTTCACTTTTCCAAATACTTAATACTTCTCAAAGCATACTACTTAAAACTGAAATTCTATCTTCTTTTCTTACTTTACTTCTTCACTTTTCCAAATACTTAATACTTCTCAAAGCATACTACTTAAAACTGAAATTCTATCTTCTTTTCTTACTCTACTTCTTCACTTTTCTAATTACTTAATACTTCTCAAAGCATACTACTTAAAACTGAAATTCTATCTTTTTTTCTTACTTTACTTCTTCACTTTTCTAAATACTTATTACTTCTCAAAGCATACTACTTAAAACTGAAATTCTATCTTCTTTTCTTACTTTACTTCTTCACTTTTCTAAATACTTAATACTTCTCTCAAAGCATACTACTTAAAACTGAAATTCTATCTTCTTTTCTTACTCTACTTCTTCACTTTTCTAATTACTTAATACTTCTCAAAGCATACTACTTAAAACTGAAATCCTATCTTCTTTTCTTACTTTACTTCTTCACTTTTCCAAATACTTAATACTTCTCAAAGCATACTACTTAAAACTGAAATTCTATCTTCTTTTATTACTTTACTTCTTCACTTTTCCAAATACTTAATACTTCTCAAAGCATACTACTTAAAACTGAAATTCTATCTTCTTTTCTTACTTTACTTCTTCACTTTTCTAATTACTTAATACTTCTCAAAGCATACTACTTAAAACTGAAATTCTATCTTTTTTTCTTACTCTACTTCTTCACTTTTCTAAATACTTAATACTTCTCTCAAAGCATACTACTTAAAACTGAAATTCTATCTTCTTTTCTTACTTTACTTCTTCACTTTTCTAAATACTTAATACTTCTCAAAGCATACTACTTAAAACTGAAATTCTATCTTTTTTTCTTACTCTACTTCTTCACTTTTCCAAATACTTAATACTTCTCAAAGCATACTACTTAAAACTGAAATTCTATCTTTTTTTCTTACTCTACTTCTTCACTTTTCCAAATACTTAATACTTCTCAAAGCATACTACTTAAAACTGAAATCCATTTTCTTTTCTTACTTTACTTCTTCACTTTTCCAAATACTTAATACTTCTCAAAGCATACTACTTAAAACTGAAATTCTATCTTCTTTTCTTACTTTACTTCTTCACTTTTCCAAATACTTAATACTTCTCAAAGCATACTACTTAAAACTGAAATTCTATCTTTTTTTCTTACTCTACTTCTTCACTTTTCCAAATACTTAATACTTCTCAAAGCATACTACTTAAAACTGAAATCCATTTTCTTTTCTTACTTTACTTCTTCACTTTTCTAAATACTTAATACTTCTCAAAGCATACTACTTAAAACTGAAATTCTATCTTCTTTTCTTACTTTACTTCTTCACTTTTCTAAATACTTAATACTTCTCAAAGCATACTACTTAAAACTGAAATTCTATCTTTTTTTCTTACTCTACTTCTTCACTTTTCCAAATACTTAATACTTCTCAAAGCATACTACTTAAAACTGAAATCCATTTTCTTTTCTTACTTTACTTCTTCACTTTTCCAAATACTTAATACTTCTCAAAGCATACTACTTAAAACTGAAATTCTATCTTCTTTTCTTACTTTACTTCTTCACTTTTCTAAATACTTAATACTTCTCAAAGCATACTACTTAAAACTGAAATTCTATCTTCTTTTCTTACTTTACTTCTTCACTTTTCTAAATACTTAATACTTCTCTCAAAGCATACTACTTAAAACTGAAATTCTATCTTCTTTTCTTACTTTACTTCTTCACTTTTCTAATTACTTAATACTTCTCAAAGCATACTACTTAAAACTGAAATTCTATCTTCTTTTCTTACTTTACTTCTTCACTTTTCTAAATACTTAATACTTCTCAAAGCATACTACTTAAAACTGAAATTCTATCTTCTTTTCTTACTTTACTTCTTCACTTTTCTAAATACTTAATACTTCTCAAAGCATACTACTTAAAACTGAAATTCTATCTTCTTTTCTTACTTTACTTCTTCACTTTTCTAAATACTTAATACTTCTCAAAGCATACTACTTAAAACTGAAATTCTATCTTCTTTTCTTACTTTACTTCTTCACTTTTCTAATTACTTAATACTTCTCAAAGCATACTACTTAAAACTGAAATTCTATCTTTTTTTCTTACTCTACTTCTTCACTTTTCCAAATACTTAATACTTCTCAAAGCATACTACTTAAAACTGAAATCCTATCTTCTTTTCTTACTTTACTTCTTCACTTTTCCAAATACTTAATACTTCTCAAAGCATACTACTTAAAACTGAAATTCTATCTTCTTTTATTACTTTACTTCTTCACTTTTCCAAATACTTAATACTTCTCAAAGCATACTACTTAAAACTGAAATTCTATCTTCTTTTCTTACTTTACTTCTTCACTTTTCTAAATACTTAATACTTCTCAAAGCATACTACTTAAAACTGAAATTCCATCTTCTTTTCTTACTCTACTTCTTCACTTTTCCAAATACTTAATACTTCTCAAAGCATACTACTTAAAACTGAAATTCTATCTTCTTTTCTTACTTTACTTCTTCACTTTTCTAAATACTTAATACTTCTCAAAGCATACTACTTAAAACTGAAATTCTATCTTCTTTTCTTACTTTACTTCTTCACTTTTCCAAATACTTAATACTTCTCTCAAAGCATACTACTTAAAACTGAAATCCATTTTCTTTTCTTACTTTACTTCTTCACTTTTCCAAATACTTAATACTTCTCAAAGCATACTACTTAAAACTGAAATCCATTTTCTTTTCTTACTTTACTTCTTCACTTTTCCAAATACTTAATACTTCTCTCAAAGCATACTACTTAAAACTGAAATCCATTTTCTTTTCTTACTTTACTTCTTCACTTTTCTAAATACTTAATACTTCTCAAAGCATACTACTTAAAACTGAAATTCTATCTTCTTTTCTTACTCTACTTCTTCACTTTTCTAATTACTTAATACTTCTCAAAGCATACTACTTAAAACTGAAATTCTATCTTCTTTTCTTACTTTACTTCTTCACTTTTCCAAATACTTAATACTTCTCAAAGCATACTACTTAAAACTGAAATTCTATCCTTTTTTCTTACTCTACTTCTTCACTTTTCTAAATACTTAATACTTCTCAAAGCATACTACTTAAAACTGAAATTCTATCTTCTTTTCTTACTTTACTTCTTCACTTTTCCAAATACTTAATACTTCTCAAAGCATACTACTTAAAACTGAAATTCTATCTTTTTTTCTTACTCTACTTCTTCACTTTTCCAAATACTTAATACTTCTCAAAGCATACTACTTAAAACTGAAATTCTATCTTCTTTTCTTACTCTACTTCTTCACTTTTCTAAATACTTAATACTTTTCAAAGCATACTACTTAAAACTGAAATTCCATCTTCTTTTCTTACTTTACTTCTTCACTTTTCCAAATACTTAATACTTCTCAAAGCATACTACTTAAAACTGAAATTCTATCTTCTTTTCTTACTTTACTTCTTCACTTTTCCAAATACTTAATACTTCTCAAAGCATACTACTTAAAACTGAAATTCTATCTTCTTTTCTTACTTTACTTCTTCACTTTTCTAAATACTTAATACTTCTCAAAGCATACTACTTAAAACTGAAATTCTATCTTTTTTTCTTACTCTACTTCTTCACTTTTCCAAATACTTAATACTTCTCTCAAAGCATACTACTTAAAACTGAAATCCATTTTCTTTTCTTACTTTACTTCTTCACTTTTCCAAATACTTAATACTTCTCAAAGCATACTACTTAAAACTGAAATTCTATCTTCTTTTCTTACTCTACTTCTTCACTTTTCTAATTACTTAATACTTCTCAAAGCATACTACTTAAAACTGAAATTCTATCTTTTTTTCTTACTTTACTTCTTCACTTTTCTAAATACTTATTACTTCTCAAAGCATACTCCTTAAAACTGAAATTCTATCTTTTTTTCTTACTTTACTTCTTCACTTTTCTAAATACTTAATACTTCTCAAAGCATACTACTTAAAACTGAAATTCCATCTTCTTTTCTTACTTTACTTCTTCACTTTTCTAAATACTTAATACTTCTCAAAGCATACTACTTAAAACTGAAATTCTATCTTCTTTTCTTACTTTACTTCTTCACTTTTCTAAATACTTAATACTTCTCAAAGCATACTACTTAAAACTGAAATTCTATCTTCTTTTCTTACTTTACTTCTTCACTTTTCTAAATACTTAATACTTCTCAAAGCATACTACTTAAAACTGAAATTCTATCTTCTTTTCTTACTTTACTTCTTCACTTTTCTAATTACTTAATACTTCTCAAAGCATACTACTTAAAACTGAAATTCTATCTTCTTTTCTTACTTTACTTCTTCACTTTTCTAAATACTTAATACTTCTCAAAGCATACTACTTAAAACTGAAATTCTATCTTCTTTTCTTACTTTACTTCTTCACTTTTCTAAATACTTAATACTTCTCAAAGCATACTACTTAAAACTGAAATCCATTTTCTTTTCTTACTTTACTTCTTCACTTTTCTAAATACTTAATACTTCTCAAAGCATACTACTTAAAACTGAAATTCTATCTTCTTTTCTTACTTTACTTCTTCACTTTTCCAAATACTTAATACTTCTCAAAGCATACTACTTAAAACTGAAATTCTATCTTCTTTTCTTACTCTACTTCTTCACTTTTCTAAATACTTAATACTTCTCAAAGCATACTACTTAAAACTGAAATTCCATCTTTTTTTCTTACTCTACTTCTTCACTTTTCCAAATACTTAATACTTCTCTCAAAGCATACTACTTAAAACTGAAATTCTATCTTCTTTTCTTACTTTACTTCTTCACTTTTCTAAATACTTAATACTTCTCTCAAAGCATACTACTTAAAACTGAAATCCATTTTCTTTTCTTACTTTACTTCTTCACTTTTCCAAATACTTAATACTTCTCTCAAAGCATACTACTTAAAACTGAAATCCATTTTCTTTTCTTACTTTACTTCTTCACTTTTCTAAATACTTAATACTTCTCAAAGCATACTACTTAAAACTGAAATTCTATCTTCTTTTCTTACTCTACTTCTTCACTTTTCTAATTACTTAATACTTCTCAAAGCATACTACTTAAAACTGAAATTCTATCTTTTTTTCTTACTCTACTTCTTCACTTTTCTAAATACTTAATACTTCTCAAAGCATACTACTTAAAACTGAAATTCTATCTTCTTTTCTTACTTTACTTCTTCACTTTTCTAAATACTTAATACTTCTCAAAGCATACTACTTAAAACTGAAATTCTATCTTCTTTTCTTACTCTACTTCTTCACTTTTCTAAATACTTAATACTTCTCAAAGCATACTACTTAAAACTGAAATTCTATCTTTTTTTCTTACTCTACTTCTTCACTTTTCCAAATACTTAATACTTCTCTCAAAGCATACTACTTAAAACTGAAATTCTATCTTCTTTTCTTACTTTACTTCTTCACTTTTCTAAATACTTAATACTTCTCTCAAAGCATACTACTTAAAACTGAAATCCATTTTCTTTTCTTACTTTACTTCTTCACTTTTCTAAATACTTAATACTTCTCAAAGCATACTACTTAAAACTGAAATTCTATCTTCTTTTCTTACTTTACTTCTTCACTTTTCCAAATACTTAATACTTCTCAAAGCATACTACTTAAAACTGAAATTCTATCTTCTTTTCTTACTCTACTTCTTCACTTTTCTAAATACTTAATACTTCTCAAAGCATACTACTTAAAACTGAAATTCCATCTTTTTTTCTTACTCTACTTCTTCACTTTTCCAAATACTTAATACTTCTCTCAAAGCATACTACTTAAAACTGAAATTCTATCTTCTTTTCTTACTTTACTTCTTCACTTTTCTAAATACTTAATACTTCTCTCAAAGCATACTACTTAAAACTGAAATCCATTTTCTTTTCTTACTTTACTTCTTCACTTTTCCAAATACTTAATACTTCTCTCAAAGCATACTACTTAAAACTGAAATCCATTTTCTTTTCTTACTTTACTTCTTCACTTTTCTAAATACTTAATACTTCTCAAAGCATACTACTTAAAACTGAAATTCTATCTTCTTTTCTTACTCTACTTCTTCACTTTTCTAATTACTTAATACTTCTCAAAGCATACTACTTAAAACTGAAATTCTATCTTTTTTTCTTACTCTACTTCTTCACTTTTCTAAATACTTAATACTTCTCAAAGCATACTACTTAAAACTGAAATTCTATCTTCTTTTCTTACTTTACTTCTTCACTTTTCTAAATACTTAATACTTCTCAAAGCATACTACTTAAAACTGAAATTCTATCTTCTTTTCTTACTCTACTTCTTCACTTTTCTAAATACTTAATACTTCTCAAAGCATACTACTTAAAACTGAAATTCTATCTTTTTTTCTTACTCTACTTCTTCACTTTTCCAAATACTTAATACTTCTCTCAAAGCATACTACTTAAAACTGAAATTCTATCTTCTTTTCTTACTTTACTTCTTCACTTTTCTAAATACTTAATACTTCTCTCAAAGCATACTACTTAAAACTGAAATCCATTTTCTTTTCTTACTTTACTTCTTCACTTTTCTAAATACTTAATACTTCTCAAAGCATACTACTTAAAACTGAAATTCTATCTTCTTTTCTTACTTTACTTCTTCACTTTTCCAAATACTTAATACTTCTCAAAGCATACTACTTAAAACTGAAATTCTATCTTCTTTTCTTACTCTACTTCTTCACTTTTCTAAATACTTAATACTTCTCAAAGCATACTACTTAAAACTGAAATTCTATCTTTTTTTCTTACTCTACTTCTTCACTTTTCCAAATACTTAATACTTCTCTCAAAGCATACTACTTAAAACTGAAATTCTATCTTCTTTTCTTACTTTACTTCTTCACTTTTCTAAATACTTAATACTTCTCTCAAAGCATACTACTTAAAACTGAAATTCTATCTTCTTTTCTTACTTTACTTCTTCACTTTTCTAAATACTTAATACTTCTCAAAGCATACTACTTAAAACTGAAATTCCATCTTCTTTTCTTACTCTACTTCTTCACTTTTCCAAATACTTAATACTTCTCAAAGCATACTACTTAAAACTGAAATTCTATCTTCTTTTCTTACTTTACTTCTTCACTTTTCTAAATACTTAATACTTCTCAAAGCATACTACTTAAAACTGAAATTCTATCTTCTTTTCTTACTTTACTTCTTCACTTTTCCAAATACTTAATACTTCTCTCAAAGCATACTACTTAAAACTGAAATCCATTTTCTTTTCTTACTTTACTTCTTCACTTTTCCAAATACTTAATACTTCTCAAAGCATACTACTTAAAACTGAAATTCTATCTTTTTTTCTTACTCTACTTCTTCACTTTTCCAAATACTTAATACTTCTCAAAGCATACTACTTAAAACTGAAATTCTATCTTCTTTTCTTACTTTACTTCTTCACTTTTCCAAATACTTAATACTTCTCAAAGCATACTACTTAAAACTGAAATTCTATCTTCTTTTCTTACTCTACTTCTTCACTTTTCCAAATACTTAATACTTCTCAAAGCATACTACTTAAAACTGAAATTCTATCTTCTTTTCTTACTTTACTTCTTCACTTTTCCAAATACTTAATACTTCTCAAAGCATACTACTTAAAACTGAAATTCTATCTTTTTTTCTTACTCTACTTCTTCACTTTTCCAAATACTTAATACTTCTCAAAGCATACTACTTAAAACTGAAATTCTATCTTCTTTTCTTACTTTACTTCTTCACTTTTCCAAATACTTAATACTTCTCAAAGCATACTACTTAAAACTGAAATTCTATCTTTTTTTCTTACTCTACTTCTTCACTTTTCCAAATACTTAATACTTCTCAAAGCATACTACTTAAAACTGAAATTCTATCTTCTTTTCTTACTTTACTTCTTCACTTTTCTAAATACTTAATACTTCTCAAAGCATACTACTTAAAACTGAAATTCTATCTTCTTTTCTTACTCTACTTCTTCACTTTTCTAATTACTTAATACTTCTCAAAGCATACTACTTAAAACTGAAATTCTATCTTTTTTTCTTACTCTACTTCTTCACTTTTCAAAATACTTAATACTTCTCAAAGCATACTACTTAAAACTAAATTTCTATCTTCTTTTCTTACTTTACTTCTTCACTTTTCTAAATACTTAATACTTCTCAAAGCATACTCCTTAAAACTGAAATTCTATCTTTTTTTCTTACTTTACTTCTTCACTTTTCCAAATACTTAATACTTCTCAAAGCATACTACTTAAAACTGAAATTCCATCTTCTTTTCTTACTTTACTTCTTCACTTTTCTAAATACTTAATACTTCTCAAAGCATACTACTTAAAACTGAAATTCTATCTTCTTTTCTTACTTTACTTCTTCACTTTTCTAAATACTTAATACTTCTCAAAGCATACTACTTAAAACTGAAATTCTATCTTCTTTTCTTACTTTACTTCTTCACTTTTCTAATTACTTAATACTTCTCAAAGCATACTACTTAAAACTGAAATTCTATCTTCTTTTCTTACTTTACTTCTTCACTTTTCTAAATACTTAATACTTCTCAAAGCATACTACTTAAAACTGAAATTCTATCTTCTTTTCTTACTTTACTTCTTCACTTTTCTAAATACTTAATACTTCTCAAAGCATACTACTTAAAACTGAAATCCATTTTCTTTTCTTACTTTACTTCTTCACTTTTCTAAATACTTAATACTTCTCAAAGCATACTACTTAAAACTGAAATTCTATCTTCTTTTCTTACTTTACTTCTTCACTTTTCCAAATACTTAATACTTCTCAAAGCATACTACTTAAAACTGAAATTCTATCTTCTTTTCTTACTCTACTTCTTCACTTTTCTAAATACTTAATACTTCTCAAAGCATACTACTTAAAACTGAAATTCTATCTTTTTTTCTTACTCTACTTCTTCACTTTTCCAAATACTTAATACTTCTCTCAAAGCATACTACTTAAAACTGAAATTCTATCTTCTTTTCTTACTTTACTTCTTCACTTTTCTAAATACTTAATACTTCTCTCAAAGCATACTACTTAAAACTGAAATCCATTTTCTTTTCTTACTTTACTTCTTCACTTTTCCAAATACTTAATACTTCTCTCAAAGCATACTACTTAAAACTGAAATCCATTTTCTTTTCTTACTTTACTTCTTCACTTTTCTAAATACTTAATACTTCTCAAAGCATACTACTTAAAACTGAAATTCTATCTTCTTTTCTTACTCTACTTCTTCACTTTTCTAATTACTTAATACTTCTCAAAGCATACTACTTAAAACTGAAATTCTATCTTTTTTTCTTACTCTACTTCTTCACTTTTCTAAATACTTAATACTTCTCAAAGCATACTACTTAAAACTGAAATTCTATCTTCTTTTCTTACTTTACTTCTTCACTTTTCTAAATACTTAATACTTTTCAAAGCATACTACTTAAAACTGAAATTCCATCTTCTTTTCTTACTTTACTTCTTCACTTTTCCAAATACTTAATACTTCTCAAAGCATACTACTTAAAACTGAAATTCTATCTTCTTTTCTTACTTTACTTCTTCACTTTTCTAATTACTTAATACTTCTCAAAGCATACTACTTAAAACTGAAATTCTATCTTCTTTTCTTACTTTACTTCTTCACTTTTCCAAATACTTAATACTTCTCAAAACATACTACTTAAAACTGAAATTCTATCTTCTTTTCTTACTTTACTTCTTCACTTTTCCAAATACTTAATACTTCTCAAAGCATACTACTTAAAACTGAAATTCTATCTTCTTTTCTTACTTTACTTCTTCACTTTTCTAAATACTTAATACTTCTCTCAAAGCATACTACTTAAAACTGAAATCCATTTTCTTTTCTTACTTTACTTCTTCACTTTTCCAAATACTTAATACTTCTCTCAAAGCATACTACTTAAAACTGAAATCCATTTTCTTTTCTTACTTTACTTCTTCACTTTTCTAAATACTTAATACTTCTCAAAGCATACTACTTAAAACTGAAATTCTATCTTCTTTTCTTACTCTACTTCTTCACTTTTCTAATTACTTAATACTTCTCAAAGCATACTACTTAAAACTGAAATTCTATCTTCTTTTCTTACTTTACTTCTTCACTTTTCTAATTACTTAATACTTCTCAAAGCATACTACTTAAAACTGAAATTCTATCTTCTTTTCTTACTTTACTTCTTCACTTTTCTAAATACTTAATACTTTTCAAAGCATACTACTTAAAACTGAAATTCCATCTTCTTTTCTTACTTTACTTCTTCACTTTTCCAAATACTTAATACTTCTCAAAGCATACTACTTAAAACTGAAATTCTATCTTCTTTTCTTACTCTACTTCTTCACTTTTCTAAATACTTAATACTTCTCAAAGCATACTACTTAAAACTGAAATTCTATCTTTTTTTCTTACTCTACTTCTTCACTTTTCCAAATACTTAATACTTCTCTCAAAGCATACTACTTAAAACTGAAATCCATTTTCTTTTCTTACTTTACTTCTTCACTTTTCCAAATACTTAATACTTCTCTCAAAGCATACTACTTAAAACTGAAATCCATTTTCTTTTCTTACTTTACTTCTTCACTTTTCTAAATACTTAATACTTCTCAAAGCATACTACTTAAAACTGAAATTCTATCTTCTTTTCTTACTCTACTTCTTCACTTTTCTAATTACTTAATACTTCTCAAAGCATACTACTTAAAACTGAAATTCTATCTTTTTTTCTTACTCTACTTCTTCACTTTTCCAAATACTTAATACTTCTCTCAAAGCATACTACTTAAAACTGAAATCCATTTTCTTTTCTTACTTTACTTCTTCACTTTTCCAAATACTTAATACTTCTCTCAAAGCATACTACTTAAAACTGAAATCCATTTTCTTTTCTTACTTTACTTCTTCACTTTTCTAAATACTTAATACTTCTCAAAGCATACTACTTAAAACTGAAATTCTATCTTCTTTTCTTACTTTACTTCTTCACTTTTCCAAATACTTAATACTTCTCAAAGCATACTACTTAAAACTGAAATCCATTTTCTTTTCTTACTTTACTTCTTCACTTTTCCAAATACTTAATACTTCTCAAAGCATACTACTTAAAACTGAAATTCTATCTTCTTTTCTTACTCTACTTCTTCACTTTTCTAATTACTTAATACTTCTCAAAGCATACTACTTAAAACTGAAATTCTATCTTTTTTTCTTACTTTACTTCTTCACTTTTCTAAATACTTATTACTTCTCAAAGCATACTCCTTAAAACTGAAATTCTATCTTTTTTTCTTACTTTACTTCTTCACTTTTCTAAATACTTAATACTTCTCAAAGCATACTACTTAAAACTGAAATTCTATCTTCTTTTCTTACTTTACTTCTTCACTTTTCTAAATACTTAATACTTCTCAAAGCATACTACTTAAAACTGAAATTCTATCTTTTTTTCTTACTCTACTTCTTCACTTTTCCAAATACTTAATACTTCTCAAAGCATACTACTTAAAACTGAAATCCATTTTCTTTTCTTACTTTACTTCTTCACTTTTCCAAATACTTAATACTTCTCAAAGCATACTACTTAAAACTGAAATTCTATCTTCTTTTCTTACTTTACTTCTTCACTTTTCTAAATACTTAATACTTCTCTCAAAGCATACTACTTAAAACTGAAATTCTATCTTCTTTTCTTACTTTACTTCTTCACTTTTCTAAATACTTAATACTTCTCAAAGCATACTACTTAAAACTGAAATTCTATCTTCTTTTCTTACTTTACTTCTTCACTTTTCTAAATACTTAATACTTCTCAAAGCATACTACTTAAAACTGAAATTCTATCTTTTTTTCTTACTCTACTTCTTCACTTTTCCAAATACTTAATACTTCTCAAAGCATACTACTTAAAACTGAAATTCTATCTTCTTTTCTTACTTTACTTCTTCACTTTTCAAATACTTAATACTTCTCAAAGCATACTACTTAAAACTGAAATCCATTTTCTTTTCTTACTTTACTTCTTCACTTTTCCAAATACTTAATACTTCTCAAAGCATACTACTTAAAACTGAAATTCTATCTTCTTTTCTTACTTTACTTCTTCACTTTTCTAAATACTTAATACTTCTCAAAGCATACTACTTAAAACTGAAATTCTATCTTCTTTTCTTACTTTACTTCTTCACTTTTCTAATTACTTAATACTTCTCAAAGCATACTACTTAAAACTGAAATTCTATCTTCTTTTCTTACTCTACTTCTTCACTTTTCTAATTACTTAATACTTCTCAAAGCATACTACTTAAAACTGAAATTCTATCTTTTTTTCTTACTCTACTTCTTCACTTTTCCAAATACTTAATACTTCTCTCAAAGCATACTACTTAAAACTGAAATCCATTTTCTTTTCTTACTTTACTTCTTCACTTTTCCAAATACTTAATACTTCTCAAAGCATACTACTTAAAACTGAAATTCTATCTTCTTTTCTTACTTTACTTCTTCACTTTTCCAAATACTTAATACTTCTCAAAGCATACTACTTAAACTGAAATTCTATCTTCTTTTCTTACTTTACTTCTTCACTTTTCTAATTACTTAATACTTCTCAAAGCATACTACTTAAAACTGAAATTCTATCTTCTTTTCTTACTTTACTTCTTCACTTTTCTAAATACTTAATACTTCTCAAAGCATACTACTTAAAACTGAAATTCTATCTTTTTTTCTTACTCTACTTCTTCACTTTTCTAAATACTTAATACTTCTCTCAAAACATACTACTTAAAACTGAAATTCTATCTTCTTTTCTTACTTTACTTCTTCACTTTTCTAAATACTTAATACTTCTCAAAGCATACTACTTAAAACTGAAATTCTATCTTCTTTTCTTACTTTACTTCTTCACTTTTCCAAATACTTAATACTTCTCAAAGCATACTACTTAAAACTGAAATTCTATCTTCTTTTCTTACTTTACTTCTTCACTTTTCTAAATACTTAATACTTCTCAAAGCATACTACTTAAAACTGAAATTCTATCTTTTTTTCTTACTCTACTTCTTCACTTTTCTAAATACTTAATACTTCTCTCAAAACATACTACTTAAAACTGAAATTCTATCTTCTTTTCTTACTTTACTTCTTCACTTTTCTAAATACTTAATACTTCTCAAAGCATACTACTTAAAACTGAAATTCTATCTTCTTTTCTTACTTTACTTCTTCACTTTTCCAAATACTTAATACTTCTCAAAGCATACTACTTAAAACTGAAATTCTATCTTCTTTTCTTACTTTACTTCTTCACTTTTCTAAATACTTAATACTTCTCAAAGCATACTACAAACTGAAATTCTATCTTTTTTTCTTACTCTACTTCTTCACTTTTCTAAATACTTAATACTTCTCTCAAAACATACTACTTAAAACTGAAATTCTATCTTCTTTTCTTACTTTACTTCTTCACTTTTCTAAATACTTAATACTTCTCAAAGCATACTACTTAAAACTGAAATTTATCTTCTTTTCTTACTTTACTTCTTCACTTTTCCAAATACTTAATACTTCTCAAAGCATACTACTTAAAACTGAAATTCTATCTTCTTTTCTTACTCTACTTCTTCACTTTTCCAAATACTTAATACTTCTCAAAGCATACTACTTAAAACTGAAATTCTATCTTCTTTTCTTACTTTACTTCTTCACTTTTCCAAATACTTAATACTTCTCAAAGCATACTACTTAAAACTGAAATTCTATCTTTTTTTCTTACTCTACTTCTTCACTTTTCTAAATACTTAATACTTCTCAAAGCATACTACTTAAAACTGAAATTCTATCTTCTTTTCTTACTTTACTTCTTCACTTTTCTAAATACTTAATACTTCTCAAAGCATACTACTTAAAACTGAAATTCTATCTTCTTTTCTTACTTTACTTCTTCACTTTTCCAAATACTTAATACTTCTCAAAGCATACTACTTAAAACTGAAATTCTATCTTCTTTTCTTACTTTACTTCTTCACTTTTCTAAATACTTAATACTTCTCAAAGCATACTACTTAAAACTGAAATTCTATCTTCTTTTCTTACTTTACTTCTTCACTTTTCCAAATACTTAATACTTCTCTCAAAGCATACTCCTTAAAACTGAAATTCTATCTTCTTTTCTTACTTTACTTCTTCACTTTTCTAAATACTTAATACTTCTCAAAGCATACTACTTAAAACTGAAATTCTATCTTCTTTTCTTACTTTACTTCTTCACTTTTCCAAATACTTAATACTTCTCAAAGCATACTACTTAAAACTGAAATTCTATCTTCTTTTCTTACTCTACTTCTTCACTTTTCTAATTACTTAATACTTCTCAAAGCATACTACTTAAAACTGAAATTCTATCTTCTTTTCTTACTTTACTTCTTCACTTTTCTAAATACTTAATACTTCTCAAAGCATACTACTTAAAACTGAAATCCATTTTCTTTTCTTACTTTACTTCTTCACTTTTCCAAATACTTAATACTTCTCAAAGCATACTACTTAAAACTGAAATCCTATCTTCTTTTCTTACTTTACTTCTTCACTTTTCTAATTACTTAATACTTCTCAAAGCATACTACTTAAAACTGAAATTCTATCTTCTTTTCTTACTTTACTTCTTCACTTTTCTAAATACTTAATACTTCTCAAAGCATACTACTTAAAACTGAATTTCTATCTTCTTTTCTTACTTTACTTCTTCACTTTTCTAAATACTTAATACTTCTCAAAGCATACTACTTAAAACTGAAATTCTATCTTCTTTTCTTACTTTACTTCTTCACTTTTCTAATTACTTAATACTTCTCAAAGCATACTACTTAAAACTGAAATTCTATCTTCTTTTCTTACTTTACTTCTTCACTTTTCTAAATACTTAATACTTCTCAAAGCATACTACTTAAAACTGAAATTCTATCTTCTTTTCTTACTCTACTTCTTCACTTTTCTAAATACTTAATACTTCTCAAAGCATACTACTTAAAACTGAATTTCTATCTTCTTTTCTTACTCTACTTCTTCACTTTTCTAAATACTTAATACTTCTCAAAGCATACTACTTAAAACTGAATTTCTATCTTCTTTTCTTACTTTACTTCTTCACTTTTCTAAATACTTAATACTTCTCAAAGCATACTACTTAAAACTGAAATTCTATCTTCTTTTCTTACTTTACTTCTTCACTTTTCTAAATACTTAATACTTCTCAAAGCATACTACTTAAAACTGAAATTCTATCTTCTTTTCTTACTTTACTTCTTCACTTTTCCAAATACTTAATACTTCTCAAAGCATACTACTTAAAACTGAAATTCTATCTTCTTTTCTTACTTTACTTCTTCACTTTTCTAAATACTTAATACTTCTCTCAAAGCATACTACTTAAAACTGAAATTCTATCTTCTTTTCTTACTTTACTTCTTCACTTTTCCAAATACTTAATACTTCTCAAAGCATACTACTTAAAACTGAAATTCTATCTTTTTTTCTTACTTTACTTCTTCACTTTTCTAAATACTTAATACTTCTCAAAGCATACTACTTAAAACTGAAATTCTATCTTCTTTTCTTACTTTACTTCTTCACTTTTCCAAATACTTAATACTTCTCTCAAAGCATACTACTTAAAACTGAAATTCTATCTTCTTTTCTTACTTTACTTCTTCACTTTTCCAAATACTTAATACTAATATTCCAATTAATCTATAGGTATTAAGTAATTAGAAAAGTGAAGAAGTAAAGTAAGAAAAGAAGATAGAGTTTCAGTTTTAAGTAGTATGCTTTGAGAGAAGTATTAAGTATTTGGAAAAGTGAAGAAGTAAAGTAAGAAAAAAAGATAGAATTTCAGTTTTAAGTAGTATGCTTTGAGAGAAGTATTAAGTATTTGGAAAAGTGAAGAAGTAGAGTAAGAAAAAAAGATAGAATTTCAGTTTTAAGTAGTATGCTTTGAGAAGTATTAAGTATTTAGAAAAGTGAAGAAGTAAAGTAAGAAAAGAAGATAGAATTTCAGTTTTAAGTAGTATGCTTTGAGAAGTAATAAGTATTTAGAAAAGTGAAGAAGTAAAGTAAGAAAAGAAGATAGAATTTCAGTTTTAAGTAGTATGCTTTGAGAGAAGTATTAAGTATTTAGAAAAGTGAAGAAGTAAAGTAAGAAAAAAAGATAGAATTTCAGTTTTAAGTAGTATGCTTTGAGAAGTATTAAGTATTTAGAAAAGTGAAGAAGTAAAGTAAGAAAAGAAGATAGAATTTCAGTTTTAAGTAGTATGCTTTGAGAAGTATTAAGTAATTAGAAAAGTGAAGAAGTAAAGTAAGAAAAGAAGATAGAGTTTCAGTTTTAAGTAGTATGCTTTGAGAGAAGTATTAAGTATTTAGAAAAGTGAAGAAGTAAAGTAAGAAAAAAGATAGATCAGAAGTTATCAGTAATTTGAAGAAGTAGTAAGAAAAGAAGATAGAGTTTCAGTTTTTAGTAGAGAAGTATTAAGTATTTGGAAAAGTGAAGAAGTAAAGTAAGAAAAGAAGATAGAATTTCAGTTTTAAGTAGTATGCTTTGAGAAGTATTAAGTATTTGGAAAAGTGAGAAGTAAAGTAAGAAAAGTATTTCAGAAGTAGTATGTGAGTAGAAAAGTGAAGAAGTAGAGTAAGAAAAAAAGATAGAATTTCAGTTTTAAGTAGTATGCTTTGAGAAGTATTAAGTATTTAGAAAAGTGAAGAAGTAAAGTAAGAAAAAAAGATAGAATTTCAGTTTTAAGTAGTATGCTTTGAGAAGTATTAAGTATTTAGAAAAGTGAAGAAGTAAAGTAAGAAAAAAGATAGATCAGAAGTAGTTCAGTATTTGGAAAAGTGAAGAAGTAGTATAGCTAAGTAGTATGCTTTGAGAAGTATTAAGTATTTGGAAAAGTGAAGAAGTAAAGTAAGAAAAGAAGATGGATTTCAGTTTTAAGTAGTATGCTTTGAGATAGAAGTAGTATTAAGTAATTAGAAAAGTGAAGAAGTAAAGTAAGAAAAGAAGATAGAAGTAGTAGTGTGAAGAAGTAAAGTAAGAAAAAAAGATAGAATTTCAGTTTTAAGTAGTATGCTTTGAGAAGTAAGAAGTAAAGTAAAAAAGAAGATAGAATTTCAGTTTTAAGTAGTATGCTTAAGAAAAAAAGATGAGAGTAGTATGCTTTGAGAAGTATTAAGTATTTGGAAAAGTGAAGAAGTAGAGTAAGAAAAAAAGATAGAATTTCAGTTTTAAGTAGTATGCTTTGAGAGAAGTATTAAGTATTTAGAAAAGTGAAGAAGTAAAGTAAGAAAAGAAGATAGAATTTCAGTTTTAAGTAGTATGCTTTGAGAGAAGTATTAAGTATTTAGAAAAGTGAAGAAGTAAAGTAAGAAAAGAAAATGGATTTCAGTTTTAAGTAGTATGCTTTGAGAAGTATTAAGTATTTGGAAAAGTGAAGAAGTAAAGTAAGAAAAGAAAATGGATTTCAGTTTTAAGTAGTATGCTTTGAGAAGTATTAAGTATTTGGAAAAGTGAAGAAGTAAAGTAAGAAAAGAAGATAGAATTTCAGTTTTAAGTAGTATGCTTTGAGAAGTATTAAGTAATTAGAAAAGTGAAGAAGTAGAGTAAGAAAAAAAGATAGAATTTCAGTTTTAAGTAGTATGCTTTGAGAAGTATTAAGTATTTGGAAAAGTGAAGAAGTAAAGTAAGAAAAGAAGATAGAATTTCAGTTTTAAGTAGTATGCTTTGAGAAGTATTAAGTATTTAGAAAAGTGAAGAAGTAAAGTAAGAAAAGAAGATAGAATTTCAGTTTAAGTAGTATGGAAAAGTGAAGAAGTAGAGTAAGAAAAAAAGATAGAATTTCAGTTTTAAGTAGTATGCTTTGAGAAGTATTAAGTATTTAGAAAAGTGAAGAAGTAAAGTAAGAAAAGAAGATAGAATTTCAGTTTTAAGTAGTATGCTTTGAGAAGTATTAAGTATTTAGAAAAGTGAAGAAGTAAAGTAAGAAAAGAAGATAGAATTTCAGTTTTAAGTAGTATGCTTTGAGAGAAGTATTAAGTATTTAGAAAAGTGAAGAAGTAAAGTAAGAAAAAAAGATAGAATTTCAGTTTTAAGTAGTATGCTTTGAGAAGTATTAAGTATTTAGAAAAGTGAAGAAGTAAAGTAAGAAAAGAAGATAGAATTTCAGTTTTAAGTAGTATGCTTTGAGAAGTATTAAGTAATTAGAAAAGTGAAGAAGTAAAGAGAAAAGAAGATAGAATTTCAGTTTTAAGTAGTATGCTTTGAGAAGTATTAAGTATTTAGAAAAGTGAAGAAGTAAAGTAAGAAAAGAAGATAGAATTTCAGTTTTAAGTAGTATGCTTTGAGAAGTATTAAGAGAAGTATTAAGTATTTCAGAAAAGTGAAGAAGTAAAGTAAGAAAAGAAGATGGATTTCAGTTTTAAGTAGTATGCTTTGAGAAGTATTAAGTATTTGGAAAAGTGAAGAAGTAAAGTAAGAAAAGAAAATGGATTTCAGTTTTAAGTAGTATGCTTTGAGAAGTATTAAGTATGAAGAAGTAAAGTGGATTTCAAAGTGAAGAAGTATTAAGTAAGAAAAGTGAAGAAGTAGAGTGGATTTCAGTTTTAAGTAGTATGCTTTGAGAAGTATTAAGTATTTGGAAAAGTGAAGAAGTAAAGTAAGAAAAGAAGATAGAATTTCAGTTTTAAGTAGTATGCTTTGAGAAGTATTAAGTATTTAGAAAAGTGAAGAAGTAAAGTAAGAAAAGAAGATAGAATTTCAGTTTTAAGTAGTATGCTTTGAGAAGTATTAAGTATTTAGAAAAGTGAAGAAGTAAAGTAAGAAAAGAAGATAGAATTTCAGTTTTAAGTAGTATGCTTTGAGAAGTATTAAGTATTTAGAAAAGTGAAGAAGTAAAGTAAGAAAAGAAGATAGAATTTCAGTTTTAAGTAGTATGCTTTGAGAGAAGTATTAAGTATTTAGAAAAGTGAAGAAGTAAAGTAAGAAAAGAAGATAGAATTTCAGTTTTAAGTAGTATGCTTTGAGAGAAAAGTAGTAAAGTAAGAAAAGAAGATATTTAGAAAGTATGCTTTGAGAGAAGTATTAAGTATTTAGAAAAGTGAAAAAGAGTAGATAGAATTTCAGTTTTAAGTAGTATGCTTTGAGAAGTATTAAGTATTTAGAAAAGTGAAGAAGTAAAGTAAGAAAAGAAGATAGAATTTCAGTTTTAAGTAGTATGCTTTGAGAAGTATTAAGTATTTAGAAAAGTGAAGAAGTAAAGTAAGAAAAGAAGATAGAGTTTCAGTTTTAAGTAGTATGCTTTGAGAAGTATTAAGTATTTAGAAAAGTGAAGAAGTAAAGTAAGAAAAGAAGATAGAATTTCAGTTTTAAGTAGTATGCTTTGAGAGAAGTATTAAGTATTTAGAAAAGTGAAGAAGTAAAGTAAGAAAAGAAGATAGAATTTCAGTTTTAAGTAGTATGCTTTGAGAAGTATTAAGTAATTAGAAAAGTGAAGAAGTAAAGTAAGAAAAGAAGATAGAATTTCAGTTTTAAGTAGTATGCTTTGAGAAGTATTAAGTATTTAGAAAAGTGAAGAAGTAAAGTAAGAAAAGAAGATAGAATTTCAGTTTTAAGTAGTATGCTTTGAGAGAAGTATTAAGTATTTAGAAAAGTGAAGAAGTAAAGTAAGAAAAAAAGATAGAATTTCAGTTTTAAGTAGTATGCTTTGAGAAGTATTAAGTATTTAGAAAAGTGAAGAAGTAAAGTAAGAAAAGAAGATAGAATTTCAGTTTTAAGTAGTATGCTTTGAGAAGTATTAAGTAATTAGAAAAGTGAAGAAGTAAAGTAAGAAAAGAAGATAGAATTTCAGTTTTAAGTAGTATGCTTTGAGAGAAGTATTAAGTATTTAGAAAAGTGAAGAAGTAAAGTAAGAAAAGAAGATAGAATTTCAGTTTTAAGTAGTATGCTTTGAGAAGTATTAAGTATTTGGAAAAGTGAAGAAGTAAAGTAAGAAAAGAAGATAGAATTTCAGTTTTAAGTAGTATGCTTTGAGAAGTATTAAGTATTTGGAAAAGTGAAGAAGTAAAGTAAGAAAAAAAGATAGAATTTCAGTTTTAAGTAGTATGCTTTGAGAAGTATTAAGTATTTAGAAAAGTGAAGAAGTAAAGTAAGAAAAGAAGATAGAATTTCAGTTTTAAGTAGTATGCTTTGAGAGAAGTATTAAGTATTTAGAAAAGTGAAGAAGTAAAGTAAGAAAAGAAGATAGAATTTCAGTTTTAAGTAGTATGCTTTGAGAGAAGTATTAAGTATTTAGAAAAGTGAAGAAGTAAAGTAAGAAAAGAAGATAGAATTTCAGTTTTAAGTAGTATGCTTTGAGAAGTATTAAGTATTTGGAAAAGTGAAGAAGTAAAGTAAGAAAAGAAGATGGATTTCAGTTTTAAGTAGTATGCTTTGAGAAGTATTAAGTATTTAGAAAAGTGAAGAAGTAAAGTAAGAAAAGAAGATAGAATTTCAGTTTTAAGTAGTATGCTTTGAGAAGTATTAAGTATTTAGAAAAGTGAAGAAGTAAAGTAAGAAAAAAAGATAGAATTTCAGTTTTAAGTAGTATGCTTTGAGAAGTATTAAGTATTTGGAAAAGTGAAGAAGTAAAGTAAGAAAAGAAGATAGAATTTCAGTTTTAAGTAGTATGCTTTGAGAAGTATTAAGTATTTGGAAAAGTGAAGAAGTAAAGTAAGAAAAAAAGATAGAATTTCAGTTTTAAGTAGTATGCTTTGAGAAGTATTAAGTATTTAGAAAAGTGAAGAAGTAAAGTAAGAAAAGAAGATAGAATTTCAGTTTTAAGTAGTATGCTTTGAGAAGTATTAAGTATTTGGAAAAGTGAAGAAGTAAAGTAAGAAAAGAAGATAGAATTTCAGTTTTAAGTAGTATGCTTTGAGAGAAGTATTAAGTATTTAGAAAAGTGAAGAAGTAAAGTAAGAAAAGAAGATAGAATTTCAGTTTTAAGTAGTATGCTTTGAGAGAAGTATTAAGTATTTAGAAAAGTGAAGAAGTAAAGTAAGAAAAGAAAATGGATTTCAGTTTTAAGTAGTATGCTTTGAGAAGTATTAAGTATTTGGAAAAGTGAAGAAGTAAAGTAAGAAAAGAAGATAGAATTTCAGTTTTAAGTAGTATGCTTTGAGAAGTATTAAGTATTTGGAAAAGTGAAGAAGTAAAGTAAGAAAAGAAGATAGAATTTCAGTTTTAAGTAGTATGCTTTGAGAAGTATTAAGTAATTAGAAAAGTGAAGAAGTAAAGTAAGAAAAGAAGATAGAATTTCAGTTTTAAGTAGTATGCTTTGAGAAGTATTAAGTATTTGGAAAAGTGAAGAAGTAAAGTAAGAAAAGAAGATAGAATTTCAGTTTTAAGTAGTATGCTTTGAGAGAAGTATTAAGTATTTAGAAAAGTGAAGAAGTAAAGTAAGAAAAGAAGATAGAATTTCAGTTTTAAGTAGTATGCTTTGAGAAGTATTAAGTATTTAGAAAAGTGAAGAAGTAAAGTAAGAAAAGAAGATAGAATTTCAGTTTTAAGTAGTATGCTTTGAGAAGTATTAAGTATTTAGAAAAGTGAGAGAAGAAGTATTTAGAAAAGTGAAGAAGTAAAGTAAGAAGATAGAATTTCAGTTTTAAGTAGTATGCTTTGAGAAGTATTAAGTATTTAGAAAAGTGAAGAAGTAAAGTAAGAAAAGAAGAAGAATTTCAGTTTTTAAGTATTTAGAAAAGTGAAGAAGTAAAGTAAGAAAAGAAGATAGAATTTCAGTTTTAAGTAGTATGCTTTGAGAGAAGTATTAAGTATTTAGAAAAGTGAAGAAGTAAAGTAAGAAAAGAAGATAGAATTTCAGTTTTAAGTAGTATGCTTTGAGAAGTATTAAGTATTTGGAAAAGTGAAGAAGTAAAGTAAGAAAAGAAGATTTCAGTTTTAAGTAGTATGCTTTGAGAAGTATTAAGTATTTGGAAAAGTGAAGAAGTAAAGTATGAATTTCAGTTTTAAGTAGTATGCTTTGAGAAGTATTAAGTATTTAGAAAAGTGAAGAAGTAAAGTAAGAAAAGAAGATAGAATTTCAGTTTTAAGTAGTATGCTTTGAGAAGTATTAAGTAATTAGAAAAGTGAAGAAGTAAAGTAAGAAAAGAAGATAGAGTTTCAGTTTTAAGTAGTATGCTTTGAGAAGTATTAAGTATTTGGAAAAGTGAAGAAGTAAAGTAAGAAAAGAAGATAGAATTTCAGTTTTAAGTAGTATGCTTTGAGAGAAGTATTAAGTATTTGGAAAAGTGAAGAAGTAGAGTAAGAAAAAAAGATAGAATTTCAGTTTTAAGTAGTATGCTTTGAGAAGTATTAAGTATTTAGAAAAGTGAAGAAGTAAAGTAAGAAAAGAAGATAGAATTTCAGTTTTAAGTAGTATGCTTTGAGAAGTATTAAGTATTTAGAAAAGTGAAGAAGTAAAGTAAGAAAAGAAGATAGAATTTCAGTTTTAAGTAGTATGCTTTGAGAAGTATTAAGTATTTAGAAAAGTGAAGAAGTAAAGTAAGAAAAGAAGATAGAATTTCAGTTTTAAGTAGTATGCTTTGAGAAGTATTAAGTATTTAGAAAAGTGAAGAAGTAAAGTAAGAAAAGAAGATAGAATTTCAGTTTTAAGTAGTATGCTTTGAGAAGTATTAAGTAATTAGAAAAGTGAAGAAGTAAAGTAAGAAAAGAAGATAGAATTTCAGTTTTAAGTAGTATGCTTTGAGAGAAGTATTAAGTATTTAGAAAAGTGAAGAAGTAAAGTAAGAAAAGAAGATAGAATTTCAGTTTTAAGTAGTATGCTTTGAGAGAAGTATTAAGTATTTGGAAAAGTGAAGAAGTAAAGTAAGAAAAGAAGATAGAATTTCAGTTTTAAGTAGTATGCTTTGAGAAGTATTAAGTATTTAGAAAAGTGAAGAAGTAAAGTAAGAAAAGAAGATAGAATTTCAGTTTTAAGTAGTATGCTTTGAGAAGTATTAAGTATTTAGAAAAGTGAAGAAGTAAAGTAAGAAAAAAAGATAGAATTTCAGTTTTAAGTAGTATGCTTTGAGAAGTATTAAGTATTTAGAAAAGTGAAGAAGTAAAGTAAGAAAAGAAGATAGAATTTCAGTTTTAAGTAGTATGCTTTGAGAAGTATTAAGTATTTGGAAAAGTGAAGAAGTAAAGTAAGAAAAGAAAATGGATTTCAGTTTTAAGTAGTATGCTTTGAGAGAAGTATTAAGTATTTAGAAAAGTGAAGAAGTAAAGTAAGAAAAAAAGATAGAATTTCAGTTTTAAGTAGTATGCTTTGAGAAGTATTAAGTATTTGGAAAAGTGAAGAAGTAGAGTAAGAAAAAAAGATAGAATTTCAGTTTTAAGTAGTATGCTTTGAGAGAAGTATTAAGTATTTAGAAAAGTGAAGAAGTAAAGTAAGAAAAGAAGATAGAATTTCAGTTTTAAGTAGTATGCTTTGAGAGAAGTATTAAGTATTTAGAAAAGTGAAGAAGTAAAGTAAGAAAAGAAAATGGATTTCAGTTTTAAGTAGTATGCTTTGAGAAGTATTAAGTATTTGGAAAAGTGAAGAAGTAAAGTAAGAAAAGAAAATGGATTTCAGTTTTAAGTAGTATGCTTTGAGAAGTATTAAGTATTTGGAAAAGTGAAGAAGTAAAGTAAGAAAAGAAGATAGAATTTCAGTTTTAAGTAGTATGCTTTGAGAAGTATTAAGTAATTAGAAAAGTGAAGAAGTAGAGTAAGAAAAAAAGATAGAATTTCAGTTTTAAGTAGTATGCTTTGAGAAGTATTAAGTATTTGGAAAAGTGAAGAAGTAAAGTAAGAAAAGAAGATAGAATTTCAGTTTTAAGTAGTATGCTTTGAGAAGTATTAAGTAATTAGAAAAGTGAAGAAGTAAAGTAAGAAAAGAAGATAGAATTTCAGTTTAAGTAGTATGCTTTGAGAGAAGTATTAAGTATTTAGAAAAGTGAAGAAGTAAAGTAAGAAAAAAAGATAGAATTTCAGTTTTAAGTAGTATGCTTTGAGAAGTATTAAGTATTTAGAAAAGTGAAGAAGTAAAGTAAGAAAAGAAGATAGAATTTCAGTTTTAAGTAGTATGCTTTGAGAAGTATTAAGTATTTAGAAAAGTGAAGAAGTAAAGTAAGAAAAGAAGATAGAATTTCAGTTTTAAGTAGTATGCTTTGAGAGAAGTATTAAGTATTTAGAAAAGTGAAGAAGTAAAGTAAGAAAAGAAGATAGAATTTCAGTTTTAAGTAGTATGCTTTGAGAAGTATTAAGTATTTAGAAAAGTGAAGAAGTAAAGTAAGAAAAGAAGATAGAATTTCAGTTTTAAGTAGTATGCTTTGAGAAGTATTAAGTAATTAGAAAAGTGAAGAAGTAAAGTAAGAAAAGAAGATAGAATTTCAGTTTTAAGTAGTATGCTTTGAGAAGTAATAAGTATTTAGAAAAGTGAAGAAGTAAAGTAAGAAAAGAAGATAGAATTTCAGTTTTAAGTAGTATGCTTTGAGAAGTATTAAGTATTTGGAAAAGTGAAGAAGTAGAGTAAGAAAAAAAGATAGAATTTCAGTTTTAAGTAGTATGCTTTGAGAAGTATTAAGTATTTGGAAAAGTGAAGAAGTAAAGTAAGAAAAGAAAATGGATTTCAGTTTTAAGTAGTATGCTTTGAGAAGTATTAAGTATTTGGAAAAGTGAAGAAGTAAAGTAAGAAAAGAAAATGGATTTCAGTTTTAAGTAGTATGCTTTGAGAAGTATTAAGTATTTGGAAAAGTGAAGAAGTAAAGTAAGAAAAGAAAATGGATTTCAGTTTTAAGTAGTATGCTTTGAGAAGTATTAAGTATTTGGAAAAGTGAAGAAGTAAAGTAAGAAAAGAAGATAGAATTTCAGTTTTAAGTAGTATGCTTTGAGAAGTATTAAGTAATTAGAAAAGTGAAGAAGTAAAGTAAGAAAAGAAGATAGAGTTTCAGTTTTAAGTAGTATGCTTTGAGAAGTATTAAGTATTTAGAAAAGTGAAGAAGTAAAGTAAGAAAAGAAGATAGAATTTCAGTTTTAAGTAGTATGCTTTGAGAAGTATTAAGTAATTAGAAAAGTGAAGAAGTAAAGTAAGAAAAGAAGATAGAATTTCAGTTTTAAGTAGTATGCTTTGAGAGAAGTATTAAGTATTTAGAAAAGTGAAGAAGTAAAGTAAGAAAAGAAGATAGAATTTCAGTTTTAAGTAGTATGCTTTGAGAAGTATTAAGTAATTAGAAAAGTGAAGAAGTAAAGTAAGAAAAGAAGATAGAATTTCAGTTTTAAGTAGTATGCTTTGAGAGAAGTATTAAGTATTTAGAAAAGTGAAGAAGTAAAGTAAGAAAAAAAGATAGAATTTCAGTTTTAAGTAGTATGCTTTGAGAAGTATTAAGTATTTAGAAAAGTGAAGAAGTAAAGTAAGAAAAGAAGATAGAATTTCAGTTTTAAGTAGTATGCTTTGAGAGAAGTATTAAGTATTTAGAAAAGTGAAGAAGTAAAGTAAGAAAAGAAGATAGAGTTTCAGTTTTAAGTAGTATGCTTTGAGAAGTATTAAGTATTTGGAAAAGTGAAGAAGTAAAGTAAGAAAAGAAGATAGAGTTTCAGTTTTAAGTAGTATGCTTTGAGAGAAGTATTAAGTATTTAGAAAAGTGAAGAAGTAAAGTAAGAAAAGAAGATAGAATTTCAGTTTTAAGTAGTATGCTTTGAGAAGTATTAAGTAATTAGAAAAGTGAAGAAGTAAAGTAAGAAAAGAAGATAGAGTTTCAGTTTTAAGTAGTATGCTTTGAGAAGTATTAAGTATTTGGAAAAGTGAAGAAGTAAAGTAAGAAAAGAAGATAGAATTTCAGTTTTAAGTAGTATGCTTTGAGAGAAGTATTAAGTATTTGGAAAAGTGAAGAAGTAGAGTAAGAAAAAAAGATAGAATTTCAGTTTTAAGTAGTATGCTTTGAGAAGTATTAAGTATTTAGAAAAGTGAAGAAGTAAAGTAAGAAAAGAAGATAGAATTTCAGTTTTAAGTAGTATGCTTTGAGAAGTAATAAGTATTTAGAAAAGTGAAGAAGTAAAGTAAGAAAAGAAGATAGAATTTCAGTTTTAAGTAGTATGCTTTGAGAAGTATTAAGTATTTAGAAAAGTGAAGAAGTAAAGTAAGAAAAGAAGATAGAATTTCAGTTTTAAGTAGTATGCTTTGAGAAGTAATAAGTATTTAGAAAAGTGAAGAAGTAAAGTAAGAAAAGAAGATAGAATTTCAGTTTTAAGTAGTATGCTTTGAGAAGTATTAAGTATTTAGAAAAGTGAAGAAGTAAAGTAAGAAAAAAAGATAGAATTTCAGTTTTAAGTAGTATGCTTTGAGAAGTATTAAGTATTTAGAAAAGTGAAGAAGTAAAGTAAGAAAAGAAGATAGAATTTCAGTTTTAAGTAGTATGCTTTGAGAAGTATTAAGTAATTAGAAAAGTGAAGAAGTAAAGTAAGAAAAGAAGATAGAATTTCAGTTTTAAGTAGTATGCTTTGAGAGAAGTATTAAGTATTTGGAAAAGTGAAGAAGTAAAGTAAGAAAAAAAGATAGAATTTCAGTTTTAAGTAGTATGCTTTGAGAGAAGTATTAAGTATTTGGAAAAGTGAAGAAGTAAAGTAAGAAAAGAAGATAGAATTTCAGTTTTAAGTAGTATGCTTTGAGAAGTAATAAGTATTTAGAAAAGTGAAGAAGTAAAGTAAGAAAAGAAGATAGAATTTCAGTTTTAAGTAGTATGCTTTGAGAAGTATTAAGTATTTAGAAAAGTGAAGAAGTAAAGTAAGAAAAAAAGATAGAATTTCAGTTTTAAGTAGTATGCTTTGAGAAGTATTAAGTATTTAGAAAAGTGAAGAAGTAAAGTAAGAAAAGAAGATAGAATTTCAGTTTTAAGTAGTATGCTTTGAGAAGTATTAAGTATTTGGAAAAGTGAAGAAGTAAAGTAAGAAAAGAAAATGGATTTCAGTTTTAAGTAGTATGCTTTGAGAGAAGTATTAAGTATTTAGAAAAGTGAAGAAGTAAAGTAAGAAAAAAAGATAGAATTTCAGTTTTAAGTAGTATGCTTTGAGAAGTATTAAGTATTTGGAAAAGTGAAGAAGTAGAGTAAGAAAAAAAGATAGAATTTCAGTTTTAAGTAGTATGCTTTGAGAGAAGTATTAAGTATTTAGAAAAGTGAAGAAGTAAAGTAAGAAAAGAAGATAGAATTTCAGTTTTAAGTAGTATGCTTTGAGAGAAGTATTAAGTATTTAGAAAAGTGAAGAAGTAAAGTAAGAAAAGAAAATGGATTTCAGTTTTAAGTAGTATGCTTTGAGAAGTATTAAGTATTTGGAAAAGTGAAGAAGTAAAGTAAGAAAAGAAGTAGAATTTCAGTTTTAAGTAGTATGCTTTGAGAAGTATTAAGTATTTGGAAAAGTGAAGAAGTAAAGTAAGAAAAGAAGTAGAATTTCAGTTTTAAGTAGTATGCTTTGAGAAGTATTAAGTATTTGGAAAAGTGAAGAAGTAGAGTAAGAAAAAAAGATAGAATTTCAGTTTTAAGTAGTATGCTTTGAGAAGTATTAAGTATTTGGAAAAGTGAAGAAGTAA
>CAMPDV010003999.1:0-40843 GCA_946699065.1 Loxodes magnus
GTATATTCTTTCAGAATTAATAAGTATTTTGAAAAGTGAAGAAGTAAAGTAAGAAAAGAAGATAGAGTTTCAGATTTAAGTAGTATGCTTTGAGAAGTAATAAGTATTTAGAAAAGTGAAGAAGTAAAGTAAGAAAAGAAGATAGAGTTTCGTTTGAAGGAGTATTCTTTGAGAAGTAATAAGTGATTAGAAAAGTGAAGAAGTAAAGTAAGAAAAGAAGATAGAGTTTTAGTTTTAAGGAGTATGCTTTGAGAAGTTTTAAGTATTTAGAAAAGTGAAGAAGTAAAGTAAGAAAAGAAGATAGAGTTTCAGTTTTAAGTAGTATGCTTTGAGAATTAATAAGTATTTAGAAAAGTGAAGAAGTAAGGTAAAAGAAGATTGAATTTCAGATTTAAGTAGTATGCTTTTTGAAGTAATAAGTATTTTGAAAAGTGAAGATGTAAAGTAAGAAAAGAAGATAGAATTTCATTTTTAAGGAGTATGCTTTGAGAAGTAATAAGTGATTAGAAAAGTGAAGAAGTAAAGTATGAAAAGAAGATAGAGTTTTAGTTTTAAGGAGTATGCTTTGAGAAGTTTTAAGTATTTAGAAAAGTGAAGAAGTAAAGTAAGAAAAGAAGATAGAGTTTTAGTTTTAAGGAGTATGCTTTGAGAAGTTTTAAGTATTTAGAAAAGTGAAGAAGTAAAGTAAGAAAAGAAGATAGAGTTTCAGTTTTAAGGAGTATGCTTTGAGAAGTAATAAGTGATTAGAAAAGTGAAGAAGTAAAGTATGAAAAAAGGTAGATTTTCAGTTTTATTTAGTATGCTTTGAGAATTAATAAGTATTTAGAAAAGTGAAGAAGTAAAGTAAGAAAAGAAGATAGAGTTTCAGTTTTGAGTAGTATGCTTTGAGAATTAATAAGTATTTAGAAAAGTGAAGAAGTAAAGTACGAAAAGAAGATAGAATATCAGATTTAAGTAGTATGCTTGATAAGTAATAAGTGATTAGAAAAGTGAAGAAGTAAAGTATGAAAAGAAGATAGAGTTTTAGTTTTAAGTAGTATGCTTTGAGAAGTAATAAGTATTTAGAAAAGTGAAGAAGTAAAGTAAGAAAAGAAGGGTAGAATTTCAGTTTTAAGGAGTATGCTTTGAGAAGAAATAAGTATTTTGAAAAGTGAAGAAGTAAAGTAAGAAAAGAAGATTGAGTATCAGATTTAAGGAGTATGCTTTGAGAATTAATAAGTATTTAGAAAAGTGAAGAAGTAAAGTAAGAAAAGAAGATAGAATTTCAGTTTTATTTAGTATGCTTTGAGAATTAATAAGTATTTAGAAAAGTGAAGAAGTAAAGTAAGAAAAGAAGATAGAATTTCATTTTTAAGGAGTATGCTTTGAGAAGTAATAAGTGATTAGAAAAGTGAAGAAGTAAAGTATGAAAAGAAGATAGAGTTTCAGTTTTAAGGAGTATGCTTTTAGAAGTAATAAGTATTTAGAAAAGTGAAGAAGTAAAGTATGAAAAGAAGATAGAATTTCAGTTTTAAGGAGTATGCTTTGAGAAGTAATAAGTATTATTTAAAGTGAAGAAGTAAAGTAAGAAAAGAAGATAGAGTTTCAGTTTTAAGTAGTATGCTTTTAGAATTAATAAGTATTTAGAAAAGTGAAGAAGTAAAGTAAGAAAAGAAGATAGAATTTATGTTTAAAGTAGTATGCTTTGAGAATTAATAAGTATTTAGAAAAGTGAAGAAGTAAAGTAAGAAAAGAAGATAGAGTTTCAGTTTTAAGTAGTATGCTTTGAGAAGAAATAAGTATTTTGAAAAGTGAAGAAGTAAAGTAAGAAAAGAAGATAGAGTTTCAGTTTTAAGGAGTATGCTTTTAGAAGTAATAAGTATTTAGAAAAGTGAAGAAGTAAAGTAAGAAAAGAAGGTAGAATTTTAGTTTTAAGGAGTATGCTTTTAGAAGTAATAAGTATTTAGAAAAGTGAAGAAGTAAAGTAAGAAAAGAAGATAGAGTTTTAGTTTTAAGGAGTATGCTTTGAGAAGTAATAAGTATTTAGAAAAGTGAAGAAGTAAAGTAAGAAAAGAAGATAGAGTTTTAGTTTTAAGGAGTATGCTTTGAGAAGTTTTAAGTATTTAAAAATTGAAGAAGTAAAGTAAGAAAAGAAGATAGAGTTTCAGTTTTAAGTAGTATGCTTTGAGAATTAATAAGTATTTAGAAAAGTGAAGAAGTAAAGTAAGAAAAGAAGATAGAGTTTCAGTTTTAAGTAGTATGCTTTTAGAAATAATAAGTATTTAGAAAAGTGAAGAAGTAAAGTAAGAAAAGAAGATAGAATTTATGTTTAAAGTAGTATGCTTTGAGAAGTTTTAAGTATTAAGAAAAGTGAAGAAGTAAAGTAAGAAAAGAAGATAGAATTTCAGTTTTAAGTAGTATGCTTTGAGAAGAAATAAGTATTTTGAAAAGTGAAGAAGTAAAGTAAGAAAAGAAGATAGAGTTTCAGTTTTAAGGAGTATGCTTTTAGAAGTAATAAGTATTTAGAAAAGTGAAGAAGTAAAGTAAGAAAAGAAGGTAGAATTTTAGTTTTAAGGAGTATGCTTTTAGAAGTAATAAGTATTTAGAAAAGTGAAGAAGTAAAGTAAGAAAAGAAGATAGAGTTTCAGTTTTAAGGAGTATGCTTTGAGAAGTAATAAGTATTTAGAAAAGTGAAGAAGTAAAGTAAGAAAAGAAGATAGAGTTTTAGTTTTAAGGAGTATGCTTTGAGAAGTTTTAAGTATTTAAAAATTGAAGAAGTAAAGTAAGAAAAGAAGATAGAGTTTCAGTTTTAAGTAGTATGCTTTGAGAATTAATAAGTATTTAGAAAAGTGAAGAAGTAAAGTAAGAAAAGAAGGTAGAATTTCTATTTTATTTGAGTATGCTTTGAGAAGTTTTAAGTATTTAGAAAAGTGAAGAAGTAAAGTAAGAAAAGAAGATAGAGTTTCAGTTTTAAGGAGTATGCTTTGAGAAGTAATAAGTGATTAGAAAAGTGAAGAAGTAAAGTAAGAAAAGAAGATAGAGTTTTAGTTTTAAGGAGTATGCTTTGAGAAGTAATAAGTGATTAGAAAAGTGAAGAAGTAAAGTATGAAAAGAAGGGTAGAATTTTAGTTTTAAGGAGTATGCTTTGAGAAGTTTTAAGTATTTAGAAAAGTGAAGAAGTAAAGTAAGAAAAGAAGATAGAATTTTAGTTTTAAGGAGTATGCTTTGAGAAGTAATAAGTGATTAGAAAAGTGAAGAAGTAAAGTATGAAAAGAAGGGTAGAATTTTAGTTTTAAGGAGTATGCTTTGAGAAGTTTTAAGTATTTAGAAAAGTGAAGAAGTAAAGTAAGAAAAGAAGATAGAATTTTAGTTTTAAGGAGTATGCTTTTAGAAGTAATAAGTATTTAGAAAAGTGAAGAAGTAAAGTAAGAAAAGAAGGTAGAATTTCTATTTTATTTGAGTATGCTTTGAGAAGTTTTAAGTATTTAGAAAAGTGAAGAAGTAAAGTAAGAAAAGAAGATAGAGTTTCAGTTTTAAGGAGTATGCTTTGAGAAGTAATAAGTGATTAGAAAAGTGAAGAAGTAAAGTAAGAAAAGAAGATAGAGTTTTAGTTTTAAGGAGTATGCTTTGAGAAGTAATAAGTGATTAGAAAAGTGAAGAAGTAAAGTATGAAAAGAAGGGTAGAATTTTAGTTTTAAGGAGTATGCTTTGAGAAGTAATAAGTATTTAGAAAAGTGAAGAAGTAAAGTAAGAAAAGAAGATAGAGTTTTAGTTTTAAGGAGTATGCTTTGAGAAGTTTTAAGTATTTAGAAAAGTGAAGAAGTAAAGTATGAAAAGAAGATAGAATTTATGTTTAAAGTAGTATGCTTTGATAAGTAATAAGTATTTTGAAAAGTGAAGAAGTAAAGTAAGAAAAGAAGATAGAGTTTCAGTTTTAAGGAGTATGCTTTTAGAAGTAATAAGTATTTAGAAAAGTGAAGAAGTAAAGTAAGAAAAGAAGATAGAGTTTCAGTTTTAAGGAGTATGCTTTGAGAAGTAATAAGTGATTAGAAAAGTGAAGAAGTAAAGTAAGAAAAGAAGATAGAGTTTTAGTTTTAAGGAGTATGCTTTGAGAAGTAATAAGTGATTAGAAAAGTGAAGAAGTAAAGTATGAAAAGAAGGGTAGAATTTTAGTTTTAAGGAGTATGCTTTGAGAAGTAATAAGTATTTAGAAAAGTGAAGAAGTAAAGTAAGAAAAGAAGATAGAGTTTTAGTTTTAAGGAGTATGCTTTGAGAAGTTTTAAGTATTTAGAAAAGTGAAGAAGTAAAGTATGAAAAGAAGATAGAATTTATGTTTAAAGTAGTATGCTTTGAGAAGAAATAAGTATTTTGAAAAGTGAAGAAGTAAAGTAAGAAAAGAAGATAGAGTTTCAGTTTTAAGGAGTATGCTTTTAGAAGTAATAAGTATTTAGAAAAGTGAAGAAGTAAAGTAAGAAAAGAAGATTGAGTATCAGATTTAAGGAGTATGCTTTGAGAATTAATAAGTATTTAGAAAAGTGAAGAAGTAAAGTAAGAAAAGAAGATAGAGTTTCAGTTTTAAGGAGTATGCTTTGAGAAGTAATAAGTATTTAGAAAAGTGAAGAAGTAAAGTAAGAAAAGAAGATAGAGTTTTAGTTTTAAGGAGTATGCTTTGAGAAGTTTTAAGTATTTAAAAATTGAAGAAGTAAAGTAAGAAAAGAAGATAGAGTTTCAGTTTTAAGTAGTATGCTTTGAGAATTAATAAGTATTTAGAAAAGTGAAGAAGTAAAGTAAGAAAAGAAGGTAGAATTTCTATTTTATTTGAGTATGCTTTGAGAAGTTTTAAGTATTTAGAAAAGTGAAGAAGTAAAGTAAGAAAAGAAGATAGAGTTTCAGTTTTAAGGAGTATGCTTTGAGAAGTAATAAGTGATTAGAAAAGTGAAGAAGTAAAGTAAGAAAAGAAGATAGAGTTTTAGTTTTAAGGAGTATGCTTTGAGAAGTAATAAGTGATTAGAAAAGTGAAGAAGTAAAGTATGAAAAGAAGGGTAGAATTTTAGTTTTAAGGAGTATGCTTTGAGAAGTTTTAAGTATTTAGAAAAGTGAAGAAGTAAAGTAAGAAAAGAAGATAGAATTTTAGTTTTAAGGAGTATGCTTTGAGAAGTAATAAGTGATTAGAAAAGTGAAGAAGTAAAGTATGAAAAGAAGATAGAGTTTTAGTTTTAAGTAGTATGCTTTGAGAAGTAATAAGTATTTAGAAAAGTGAAGAAGTAAAGTAAGAAAAGAAGGGTAGAATTTCAGTTTTAAGGAGTATGCTTTGAGAAGAAATAAGTATTTTGAAAAGTGAAGAAGTAAAGTAAGAAAAGAAGATTGAGTATCAGATTTAAGGAGTATGCTTTGAGAATTAATAAGTATTTAGAAAAGTGAAGAAGTAAAGTAAGAAAAGAAGATAGAGTTTCAGTTTTGAGTAGTATGCTTTGAGAATTAATAAGTATTTAGAAAAGTGAAGAAGTAAAGTAAGAAAAGAAGGTAGAGTTTTAGTTTTAAGTAGTATGCTTTGAGAAGTAATAAGTATTTAGAAAAGTGAAGAAGTAAAGTAAGAAAAGAAGGGTAGAATTTTAGTTTTAAGGAGTATGCTTTGAGAAGTTTTAAGTATTTAGAAAAGTGAAGAAGTAAAGTAAGAAAAGAAGGGTAGAATTTCAGTTTTAAGGAGTATGCTTTGAGAAGTTTTAAGTATTTAGAAAAGTGAAGAAGTAAAGTAAGAAAAGAAGATAGAGTTTCAGTTTTAAGGAGTATGCTTTGAGAAGTAATAAGTGATTAGAAAAGTGAAGAAGTAAAGTAAGAAAAGAAGATAGAGTTTTAGTTTTAAGTAGTATGCTTTGAGAAGTAATAAGTATTTAGAAAAGTGAAGAAGTAAAGTAAGAAAAGAAGGGTAGAATTTTAGTTTTAAGGAGTATGCTTTGAGAAGTTTTAAGTATTTAGAAAAGTGAAGAAGTAAAGTAAGAAAAGAAGATAGAATTTCAGTTTTAAGGAGTATGCTTTGAGAAGAAATAAGTATTTTGAAAAGTGAAGAAGTAAAGTAAGAAAAGAAGATAGAGTTTCAGTTTTAAGTAGTATGCTTTGAGAATTAATAAGTATTTAGAAAAGTGAAGAAGTAAAGTAAGAAAAGAAGGTAGAATTTTAGTTTTAAGGAGTATGCTTTTAGAAGTAATAAGTATTTAGAAAAGTGAAGAAGTAAAGTAAGAAAAGAAGATAGAATTTCAGTTTTAAGGAGTATGCTTTGAGAAGTAATAAGTGATTAGAAAAGTGAAGAAGTAAAGTATGAAAAGAAGATAGAATTTATGTTTAAAGTAGTATGCTTTGAGAATTAATAAGTATTTAGAAAAGTGAAGAAGTAAAGTAAGAAAAGAAGATAGAATTTCAGTTTTAAGTAGTATGCTTTGAGAATTAATAAGTATTTAGAAAAGTGAAGAAGTAAAGTACGAAAAGAAGATAGAATATCAGATTTAAGTAGTATGCTTGATAAGTAATAAGTGATTAGAAAAGTGAAGAAGTAAAGTATGAAAAGAAGATAGAGTTTTAGTTTTAAGTAGTATGCTTGATAAGTAATAAGTATTTTGAAAAGTGAAGAAGTAAAGTAAGAAAAGAAGATAGAATTTCATTTTTAAGGAGTATGCTTTGAGAAGTAATAAGTGATTAGAAAAGTGAAGAAGTAAATTATGAAAAGAAGATAGAATTTTAGTTTTAAGGAGTATGCTTTGAGAAGTTTTAAGTATTTAGAAAAGTGAAGAAGTAAAGTAAGAAAAGAAGATAGAATTTTAGTTTTAAGGAGTATGCTTTTAGAAGTAATAAGTATTTAGAAAAGTGAAGAAGTAAAGTAAGAAAAGAAGGTAGAATTTTAGTTTTAAGGAGTATGCTTTTAGAAGTAATAAGTATTTAGAAAAGTGAAGAAGTAAAGTAAGAAAAGAAGATAGAGTTTCAGTTTTAAGGAGTATGCTTTGAGAAGTAATAAGTATTTAGAAAAGTGAAGAAGTAAAGTAAGAAAAGAAGATAGAGTTTTAGTTTTAAGGAGTATGCTTTGAGAAGTTTTATGTATTTAAAAATTGAAGAAGTAAAGTAAGAAAAGAAGATAGAGTTTCAGTTTTAAGTAGTATGCTTTGAGAATTAATAAGTATTTAGAAAAGTGAAGAAGTAAAGTAAGAAAAGAAGGTAGAATTTCTATTTTATTTGAGTATGCTTTGAGAAGTTTTAAGTATTTTGAAAAGTGAAGAAGTAAAGTAAGAAAAGAAGATAGAGTTTCAGTTTTGAGTAGTATGCTTTGAGAATTAATAAGTATTTAGAAAAGTGAAGAAGTAAAGTACGAAAAGAAGATAGAATATCAGATTTAAGTATTATGCTTTGAGAAGTTTTAAGTATTTAGAAAAGTGAAGAAGTAAAGTAAGAAAAGAAGATAGAGTTTCATTTTTAAGGAGTATGCTTTGAGAATTAATAAGTATTTAGAAAAGTGAAGAAGTAAAGTACGAAAAGAAGATAGAATATCAGATTTAAGTAGTATGCTTGATAAGTAATAAGTGATTAGAAAAGTGAAGAAGTAAAGTATGAAAAAAGGTAGATTTTCAGTTTTATTTAGTTTGCTTTGAGAATTAATAAGTATTTAGAAAAGTGAAGAAGTAAAGTAAGAAAAGAAGATAGAGTTTTAGTTTTAAGGAGTATGCTTTGAGAAGTAATAAGTATTTAGAAAAGTGAAGAAGTAAAGTATGAAAAGAAGGTAGAATTTCAGTTTTAAGGAGTATGCTTTTAGAAGTAATAAGTATTTAGAAAAGTGAAGAAGTAAAGTAAGAAAAGAAGATAGAGTTTCAGTTTTAAGTAGTATGCTTTGAGAAGAAATAAGTATTAAGAAAAGTGAAGAAGTAAAGTAAGAAAAGAAGATAGAGTTTCAGTTTTAAGGAGTATGCTTTTAGAAGTAATAAGTATTTAGAAAAGTGAAGAAGTAAAGTAAGAAAAGAAGGGTAGAATTTTAGTTTTAAGGAGTATGCTTTGAGAAGTAATAAGTATTTAGAAAAGTGAAGAAGTAAAGTATGAAAAGAAGATAGAATTTATGTTTAAAGTAGTATGCTTTGAGAATTAATAAGTATTTAGAAAAGTGAAGAAGTAAAGTAAGAAAAGAAGATAGAGTTTCAGTTTTGAGTAGTATGCTTTGAGAATTAATAAGTATTTAGAAAAGTGAAGAAGTAAAGTACGAAAAGAAGATAGAATATCAGATTTAAGTAGTATGCTTGATAAGTAATAAGTGATTAGAAAAGTGAAGAAGTAAAGTATGAAAAGAAGATAGAGTTTTAGTTTTAAGTAGTATGCTTTGAGAAGTAATAAGTATTTTGAAAAGTGAAGAAGTAAAGTAAGAAAAGAAGATAGAATTTCATTTTTAAGGAGTATGCTTTGAGAAGTAATAAGTGATTAGAAAAGTGAAGAAGTAAATTATGAAAAGAAGATAGAATTTTAGTTTTAAGGAGTATGCTTTGAGAAGTTTTAAGTATTTAGAAAAGTGAAGAAGTAAAGTAAGAAAAGAAGATAGAATTTTAGTTTTAAGGAGTATGCTTTTAGAAGTAATAAGTATTTAGAAAAGTGAAGAAGTAAAGTAAGAAAAGAAGATAGAGTTTTAGTTTTAAGGAGTATGCTTTGAGAAGTTTTAAGTATTTAGAAAAGTGAAGAAGTAAAGTATGAAAAGAAGATAGAATTTATGTTTAAAGTAGTATGCTTTGATAAGTAATAAGTATTTTGAAAAGTGAAGAAGTAAGGTAAAAGAAGATAGAGTTTCAGATTTAAGTAGTATGCTTTTTGAAGTAATAAGTATTTTGAAAAGTGAAGAAGTAAGGTAAAAGAAGATTGAATTTCAGATTTAAGTAGTATGCTTTTTGAAGTAATAAGTATTTTGAAAAGTGAAGAAGTAAAGTAAGAAAAGAAGATAGAGTTTTAGTTTTAAGGAGTATGCTTTGAGAAGTTTTAAGTATTTAGAAAAGTGAAGAAGTAAAGTAAGAAAAGAAGATAGAGTTTCAGTTTTAAGTAGTATGCTTTGAGAATTAATAAGTATTTAGAAAAGTGAAGAAGTAAAGTAAGAAAAGAAGGTAGAATTTTAGTTTTAAGGAGTATGCTTTTAGAAGTAATAAGTATTTAGAAAAGTGAAGAAGTAAAGTAAGAAAAGAAGATAGAATTTCAGTTTTAAGGAGTATGCTTTGAGAAGTAATAAGTGATTAGAAAAGTGAAGAAGTAAAGTATGAAAAGAAGATAGAATTTATGTTTAAAGTAGTATGCTTTGAGAATTAATAAGTATTTAGAAAAGTGAAGAAGTAAAGTAAGAAAAGAAGATAGAGTTTCAGTTTTGAGTAGTATGCTTTGAGAATTAATAAGTATTTAGAAAAGTGAAGAAGTAAAGTACGAAAAGAAGATAGAATATCAGATTTAAGTAGTATGCTTGATAAGTAATAAGTGATTAGAAAAGTGAAGAAGTAAAGTATGAAAAGAAGATAGAGTTTTAGTTTTAAGTAGTATGCTTTGAGAAGTAATAAGTATTTTGAAAAGTGAAGAAGTAAAGTAAGAAAAGAAGATAGAGTTTCAGTTTTAAGGAGTATGCTTTGAGAAGTAATAAGTATTAAGATAAGTGAAGAAGTAAAGTATGAAAAGAAGATAGAGTTTTAGTTTTAAGGAGTATGCTTTGAGAAGTAATAAGTGATTAGAAAAGTGAAGAAGTAAAGTATGAAAAGAAGGGTAGAATTTTAGTTTTAAGGAGTATGCTTTGAGAAGTAATAAGTATTTAGAAAAGTGAAGAAGTAAAGTAAGAAAAGAAGATAGAGTTTTAGTTTTAAGGAGTATGCTTTGAGAAGTTTTAAGTATTTAGAAAAGTGAAGAAGTAAAGTATGAAAAGAAGATAGAATTTATGTTTAAAGTAGTATGCTTTGATAAGTAATAAGTATTTTGAAAAGTGAAGAAGTAAAGTATGAAAAGAAGATAGAGTTTTAGTTTTAAGTAGTATGCTTTGAGAAGTAATAAGTATTTAGAAAAGTGAAGAAGTAAAGTAAGAAAAGAAGGGTAGAATTTCAGTTTTAAGGAGTATGCTTTGAGAAGAAATAAGTATTTTGAAAAGTGAAGAAGTAAAGTAAGAAAAGAAGATTGAGTATCAGATTTAAGGAGTATGCTTTGAGAATTAATAAGTATTTAGAAAAGTGAAGAAGTAAAGTAAGAAAAGAAGATAGAGTTTCAGTTTTGAGTAGTATGCTTTGAGAATTAATAAGTATTTAGAAAAGTGAAGAAGTAAAGTAAGAAAAGAAGATTGAGTATCAGATTTAAGTATATTCTTTCAGAATTAATAAGTATTTTGAAAAGTGAAGAAGTAAAGTAAGAAAAGAAGATAGAGTTTCAGATTTAAGTAGTATGCTTTGAGAAGTAATAAGTATTTAGAAAAGTGAAGAAGTAAAGTAAGAAAAGAAGATTGAGTATCAGATTTAAGGAGTATGCTTTGAGAAGTAATAAGTGATTAGAAAAGTGAAGAAGTAAAGTAAGAAAAGAAGATAGAGTTTTAGTTTTAAGGAGTATGCTTTGAGAAGTTTTAAGTATTTAGAAAAGTGAAGAAGTAAAGTAAGAAAAGAAGATAGAGTTTCAGTTTTAAGTAGTATGCTTTGAGAATTAATAAGTATTTAGAAAAGTGAAGAAGTAAGGTAAAAGAAGATTGAATTTCAGATTTAAGTAGTATGCTTTTTGAAGTAATAAGTATTTTGAAAAGTGAAGAAGTAAAGTAAGAAAAGAAGATAGAGTTTCAGTTTTAAGGAGTATGCTTTGAGAAGTAATAAGTGATTAGAAAAGTGAAGAAGTAAAGTAAGAAAAGAAGATAGAGTTTTAGTTTTAAGGAGTATGCTTTGAGAAGTTTTAAGTATTTAGAAAAGTGAAGAAGTAAAGTAAGAAAAGAAGATAGAGTTTCAGTTTTAAGTAGTATGCTTTGAGAATTAATAAGTATTTAGAAAAGTGAAGAAGTAAGGTAAAAGAAGATTGAATTTCAGATTTAAGTAGTATGCTTTTTGAAGTAATAAGTATTTTGAAAAGTGAAGAAGTAAAGTAAGAAAAGAAGATAGAGTTTCAGTTTTAAGGAGTATGCTTTGAGAAGTAATAAGTGATTAGAAAAGTGAAGAAGTAAAGTAAGAAAAGAAGGTAGAGTTTCAGATTTAAGTAGTATGCTTTGAGAAGTAATAAGTATTTTGAAAAGTGAAGAAGTAAAGTAAGAAAAGAAGATAGAGTTTCAGTTTTAAGGAGTATGCTTTGAGAAGTAATAAGTGATTAGAAAAGTGAAGAAGTAAAGTATGAAAAAAGGTAGATTTTCAGTTTTATTTAGTATGCTTTGAGAATTAATAAGTATTTAGAAAAGTGAAGAAGTAAAGTAAGAAAAGAAGATAGAGTTTCAGTTTTGAGTAGTATGCTTTGAGAATTAATAAGTATTTAGAAAAGTGAAGAAGTAAAGTACGAAAAGAAGATAGAATATCAGATTTAAGTAGTATGCTTGATAAGTAATAAGTGATTAGAAAAGTGAAGAAGTAAAGTATGAAAAGAAGATAGAGTTTTAGTTTTAAGTAGTATGCTTTGAGAAGTAATAAGTATTTAGAAAAGTGAAGAAGTAAAGTAAGAAAAGAAGGGTAGAATTTCAGTTTTAAGGAGTATGCTTTGAGAAGAAATAAGTATTTTGAAAAGTGAAGAAGTAAAGTAAGAAAAGAAGATTGAGTATCAGATTTAAGGAGTATGCTTTTAGAAGTAATAAGTATTTAGAAAAGTGAAGAAGTAAAGTAAGAAAAGAAGGTAGAATTTTAGTTTTAAGGAGTATGCTTTGAGAAGTTTTAAGTATTTAGAAAAGTGAAGAAGTAAAGTAAGAAAAGAAGATAGAGTTTCAGTTTTAAGTAGTATGCTTTGAGAAGTAATAAGTATTAAGATAAGTTAAGAAGTAAAGTATGAAAAGAAGATAGAGTTTCAGTTTTAAGGAGTATGCTTTGAGAAGTAATAAGTGATTAGAAAAGTGAAGAAGTAAAGTAAGAAAAGAAGATAGAGTTTTAGTTTTAAGGAGTATGCTTTGAGAAGTTTTAAGTATTTAGAAAAGTGAAGAAGTAAAGTAAGAAAAGAAGATAGAGTTTTAGTTTTAAGGAGTATGCTTTGAGAAGTTTTAAGTATTTAGAAAAGTGAAGAAGTAAAGTATGAAAAGAAGATAGAATTTATGTTTAAAGTAGTATGCTTTGATAAGTAATAAGTATTTTGAAAAGTGAAGAAGTAAGGTAAAAGAAGATAGAGTTTCAGATTTAAGTAGTATGCTTTTTGAAGTAATAAGTATTTTGAAAAGTGAAGAAGTAAGGTAAAAGAAGATTGAATTTCAGATTTAAGTAGTATGCTTTTTGAAGTAATAAGTATTTTGAAAAGTGAAGAAGTAAAGTAAGAAAAGAAGATAGAGTTTTAGTTTTAAGGAGTATGCTTTGAGAAGTTTTAAGTATTTAGAAAAGTGAAGAAGTAAAGTAAGAAAAGAAGATAGAGTTTCAGTTTTAAGGAGTATGCTTTTAGAAGTAATAAGTATTTAGAAAAGTGAAGAAGTAAAGTATGAAAAGAAGATAGAATTTATGTTTAAAGTAGTATGCTTTGAGAATTAATAAGTATTTAGAAAAGTGAAGAAGTAAAGTAAGAAAAGAAGATAGAGTTTCAGTTTTGAGTAGTATGCTTTGAGAATTAATAAGTATTTAGAAAAGTGAAGAAGTAAAGTACGAAAAGAAGATAGAATATCAGATTTAAGTAGTATGCTTGATAAGTAATAAGTGATTAGAAAAGTGAAGAAGTAAAGTATGAAAAGAAGATAGAGTTTTAGTTTTAAGTAGTATGCTTGATAAGTAATAAGTATTTTGAAAAGTGAAGAAGTAAAGTAAGAAAAGAAGATAGAGTTTCAGTTTTAAGGAGTATGCTTTGAGAAGTAATAAGTGATTAGAAAAGTGAAGAAGTAAATTATGAAAAGAAGATAGAATTTTAGTTTTAAGGAGTATGCTTTGAGAAGTTTTAAGTATTTAGAAAAGTGAAGAAGTAAAGTAAGAAAAGAAGATAGAATTTTAGTTTTAAGGAGTATGCTTTTAGAAGTAATAAGTATTTAGAAAAGTGAAGAAGTAAAGTAAGCAAAGAAGATAGAATTTCAGTTTTAAGGAGTATGCTTTGTTAAGTAATAAGTGATTAGAAAAGTGAAGAAGTAAAGTATGAAAAAAGGTAGATTTTCAGTTTTAAGGAGTATGCTTTGAGAAGTAATAAGTGATTAGAAAAGTGAAGAAGTAAAGTATGAAAAGAAGATAGAATTTATGTTTAAAGTAGTATGCTTTGAGAATTAATAAGTATTTAGAAAAGTGAAGAAGTAAAGTAAGAAAAGAAGATAGAGTTTCAGTTTTGAGTAGTATGCTTTGAGAATTAATAAGTATTTAGAAAAGTGAAGAAGTAAAGTAAGAAAAGAAGATAGAATATCAGATTTAAGTAGTATGCTTTTAGAAGTAATAAGAATTTTGAAAAGTGAAGAAGTAAAGTAAGAAAAGAAGATAGAATTTCAGTTTTAAGTAGTATGCTTTGAGAAGTAATAAGTATTTTGAAAAGTGAAGAAGTAAAGTAAGAAAAGAAGGGTAGAATTTCAGTTTTAAGGAGTATGCTTTGAGAAGAAATAAGTATTTTGAAAAGTGAAGAAGTAAAGTAAGAAAAGAAGATTGAGTATCAGATTTAAGGAGTATGCTTTGAGAAGTAATAAGTATTTTGAAAAGTGAAGAAGTAAAGTAAGAAAAGAAGATTGAGTATCAGATTTAAGTAGTATGCTTTGAGAAGTATTAAGTATTTAGAAAAGTGAAGAAGTAAAGTATGAAAAGAAGATTGAGTATCAGATTTAAGGAGTATGCTTTGAGAAGTAATAAGTATTTAGAAAAGTGAAGAAGTAAAGTAAGAAAAGAAGGTAGAGTTTCAGTTTTAAGTAGTATTCTTTCAGAATTAATAAGTATTTTGAAAAGTGAAGAAGTAAAGTAAGAAAAGAAGATAGAGTTTCAGATTTAAGTAGTATGCTTTGAGAAGTAATAAGTATTTTGAAAAGTGAAGAAGTAAAGTAAGAAAAGAAGATAGAGTTTCAGTTTTAAGGAGTATGCTTTGAGAATTAATAAGTATTTAGAAAAGTGAAGAAGTAAAGTACGAAAAGAAGATAGAATATCAGATTTAAGTAGTATGCTTGATAAGTAATAAGTGATTAGAAAAGTGAAGAAGTAAAGTATGAAAAGAAGATAGAGTTTTAGTTTTAAGGAGTATGCTTTGAGAAGTTTTAAGTATTTAGAAAAGTGAAGAAGTAAAGTAAGAAAAGAAGATAGAGTTTCAGTTTTAAGGAGTATGCTTTGAGAAGTAATAAGTATTATTTAAAGTGAAGAAGTAAAGTATGAAAAAAGGTAGATTTTCAGTTTTATTTAGTATGCTTTGAGAATTAATAAGTATTTAGAAAAGTGAAGAAGTAAAGTAAGAAAAGAAGATAGAGTTTCAGTTTTGAGTAGTATGCTTTGAGAATTAATAAGTATTTAGAAAAGTGAAGAAGTAAAGTACGAAAAGAAGATAGAATATCAGATTTAAGTAGTATGCTTGATAAGTAATAAGTGATTAGAAAAGTGAAGAAGTAAAGTATGAAAAGAAGATAGAGTTTTAGTTTTAAGTAGTATGCTTTGAGAAGTAATAAGTATTTTGAAAAGTGAAGAAGTAAAGTAAGCAAAGAAGGGTAGAATTTCAGTTTTAAGTAGTATTCTTTCAGAATTAATAAGTATTTTGAAAAGTGAAGAAGTAAAGTAAGAAAAGAAGATAGAATTTCAGTTTTAAGTAGTATGCTTTGAGAAGTAATAAGTATTTTGAAAAGTGAAGAAGTAAAGTAAGAAAAAAAGGGTAGAATTTCAGTTTTAAGGAGTATGCTTTGAGAAGAAATAAGTATTTTGAAAAGTGAAGAAGTAAAGTAAGAAAAGAAGATTGAGTATCAGATTTAAGGAGTATGCTTATAGAAGTAATAAGTATTTAGAAAAGTGAAGAAGTAAAGTATGAAAAGAAGATAGAGTATCAGATTTAAGTAGTATGCTTTGAGAAGTATTAAGTATTTAGAAAAGTGAAGAAGTAAAGTATGAAAAGAAGATTGAGTATCAGATTTAAGGAGTATGCTTTGAGAAGTAATAAGTATTTAGAAAAGTGAAGAAGTAAAGTAAGAAAAGAAGGTAGAATTTCAGTTTTAAGGAGTATGCTTTGAGAATTAATAAGTATTTAGAAAAGTGAAGAAGTAAAGTACGAAAAGAAGATAGAATATCAGATTTAAGTAGTATGCTTGATAAGTAATAAGTGATTAGAAAAGTGAAGAAGTAAAGTATGAAAAGAAGATAGAGTTTTAGTTTTAAGGAGTATGCTTTGAGAAGTTTTAAGTATTTAGAAAAGTGAAGAAGTAAAGTAAGAAAAGAAGATAGAGTTTCAGTTTTAAGGAGTATGCTTTGAGAAGTAATAAGTATTATTTAAAGTGAAGAAGTAAAGTATGAAAAAAGGTAGATTTTCAGTTTTATTTAGTATGCTTTGAGAATTAATAAGTATTTAGAAAAGTGAAGAAGTAAAGTAAGAAAAGAAGATAGAGTTTCAGTTTTGAGTAGTATGCTTTGAGAATTAATAAGTATTTAGAAAAGTGAAGAAGTAAAGTACGAAAAGAAGATAGAATATCAGATTTAAGTAGTATGCTTGATAAGTAATAAGTGATTAGAAAAGTGAAGAAGTAAAGTATGAAAAGAAGATAGAGTTTTAGTTTTAAGTAGTATGCTTTGAGAAGTAATAAGTATTTTGAAAAGTGAAGAAGTAAAGTAAGCAAAGAAGGGTAGAATTTCAGTTTTAAGTAGTATTCTTTCAGAATTAATAAGTATTTTGAAAAGTGAAGAAGTAAAGTAAGAAAAGAAGATAGAATTTCAGTTTTAAGTAGTATGCTTTGAGAAGTAATAAGTATTTTGAAAAGTGAAGAAGTAAAGTAAGAAAAGAAGGGTAGAATTTCAGTTTTAAGGAGTATGCTTTGAGAAGAAATAAGTATTTTGAAAAGTGAAGAAGTAAAGTAAGAAAAGAAGATTGAGTATCAGATTTAAGGAGTATGCTTATAGAAGTAATAAGTATTTAGAAAAGTGAAGAAGTAAAGTATGAAAAGAAGATAGAGTATCAGATTTAAGTAGTATGCTTTGAGAAGTATTAAGTATTTAGAAAAGTGAAGAAGTAAAGTATGAAAAGAAGATTGAGTATCAGATTTAAGGAGTATGCTTTGAGAAGTAATAAGTATTTAGAAAAGTGAAGAAGTAAAGTAAGAAAAGAAGGTAGAATTTCAGTTTTAAGTAGTATTCTTTCAGAATTAATAAGTATTTTGAAAAGTGAAGAAGTAAAGTAAGAAAAGAAGATAGAATTTCAGTTTTAAGGAGTATGCTTTGAGAAGTTTTAAGTATTTAGAAAAGTGAAGAAGTAAAGTAAGAAAAGAAGATAGAATTTCTATTTTATTTGAGTATGCTTTGAGAAGTTTTAAGTATTTAGAAAAGTGAAGAAGTAAAGTAAGAAAAGAAGATAGAGTTTCAGTTTTAAGGAGTATGCTTTGAGAAGTAATAGGTATTTTGAAAAGTGAAGAAGTAAAGTATGAAAAGAAGATAGAGTTTTAGTTTTAAGGAGTATGCTTTGAGAAGTTTTAAGTATTTAGAAAAGTGAAGAAGTAAAGTAAGAAAAGAAGATAGAGTTTCAGTTTTAAGGAGTATGCTTTGAGAAGTAATAAGTATTATTTAAAGTGAAGAAGTAAAGTAAGAAAAGAAGGTAGAATTTTAGTTTTAAGGAGTATGCTTTGAGAATTAATAAGTATTTAGAAAAGTGAAGAAGTAAAGTAAGAAAAGAAGATAGAATTTCATTTTTAAGGAGTATGCTTTTAGAAGTAATAAGTGATTAGAAAAGTGAAGAAGTAAAGTATGAAAAGAAGATAGAGTTTTAGTTTTAAGGAGTATGCTTTTAGAAGTAATAAGTATTTAGAAAAGTGAAGAAGTAAAGTATGAAAAGAAGATAGAGTTTCGTTTTAAGGAGTATGCTTTGAGAAGTAATAAGTATTTAGAAAAGTGAAGAAGTAAAGTAAGAAAAGAAGATAGAATTTCAGTTTTAAGTAGTATGCTTTTAGAATTAATAAGTATTTAGAAAAGTGAAGAAGTAAAGTAAGAAAAGAAGATAGAATTTTACGTTTAAAGTAGTATGCTTTGAGAAGTTTTAAGTATTAAGAAAAGTGAAGAAGTAAAGTAAGAAAAGAAGATAGAGTTTCAGTTTTAAGTAGTATGCTTTGAGAAGTAATAAGTATTTAGAAAAGTGAAGAAGTAAAGTAAGAAAAGAAGATAGAGTATCAGATTTAAGTAGTATGCTTTGAGAAGTATTAAGTATTTAGAAAAGTGAAGAAGTAAAGTATGAAAAGAAGATAGAATATCAGATTTAAGTAGTATGCTTTTAGAAGTAATAAGAATTTTGAAAAGTGAAGAAGTAAAGTAAGAAAAGAAGATAGAATTTCAGTTTTAAGGAGTATGCTTTGAGAAGTTTTAAGTATTTAGAAAAGTGAAGAAGTAAAGTAAGAAAAGAAGATAGAATTTCTATTTTATTTGAGTATGCTTTGAGAAGTTTTAAGTATTTAGAAAAGTGAAGAAGTAAAGTAAGAAAAGAAGATAGAGTTTCAGTTTTAAGGAGTATGCTTTGAGAAGTAATAAGTATTAAGATAAGTTAAGAAGTAAAGTATGAAAAGAAGATAGAGTTTTAGTTTTAAGGAGTATGCTTTTAGAAGTAATAAGTATTTAGAAAAGTGAAGAAGTAAAGTAAGAAAAGAAGATAGAATTTCATTTTTAAGGAGTATGCTTTTAGAAGTAATAAGTGATTAGAAAAGTGAAGAAGTAAAGTATGAAAAGAAGATAGAGTTTTAGTTTTAAGGAGTATGCTTTTAGAAGTAATAAGTATTTAGAAAAGTGAAGAAGTAAAGTATGAAAAGAAGATAGAGTTTCGTTTTAAGGAGTATGCTTTGAGAAGTAATAAGTATTTAGAAAAGTGAAGAAGTAAAGTAAGAAAAGAAGATAGAATTTCAGTTTTAAGTAGTATGCTTTTAGAATTAATAAGTATTTAGAAAAGTGAAGAAGTAAAGTATGAAAAAAGGTAGATTTTCAGTTTTAAGGAGTATGCTTTGAGAAGTAATAAGTGATTAGAAAAGTGAAGAAGTAAAGTATGAAAAGAAGATAGAATTTATGTTTAAAGTAGTATGCTTTGAGAATTAATAAGTATTTAGAAAAGTGAAGAAGTAAAGTAAGAAAAGAAGATAGAGTTTCAGTTTTGAGTAGTATGCTTTGAGAATTAATAAGTATTTAGAAAAGTGAAGAAGTAAAGTAAGAAAAGAAGATAGAATATCAGATTTAAGTAGTATGCTTTTAGAAGTAATAAGAATTTTGAAAAGTGAAGAAGTAAAGTAAGAAAAGAAGATAGAATTTCAGTTTTAAGTAGTATGCTTTGAGAAGTAATAAGTATTTTGAAAAGTGAAGAAGTAAAGTAAGAAAAGAAGGGTAGAATTTCAGTTTTAAGGAGTATGCTTTGAGAAGAAATAAGTGATTAGAAAAGTGAAGAAGTAAATTATGAAAAGAAGGGTAGAATTTCAGTTTTAAGTAGTATTCTTTCAGAATTAATAAGTATTTTGAAAAGTGAAGAAGTAAAGTACGAAAAGAAGATAGAATATCAGATTTAAGTAGTATGCTTTGATAAGTAATAAGTATTTAGAAAAGTGAAGAAGTAAAGTATGAAAAGAAGATAGAATATCAGATTTAAGTAGTATGCTTTTAGAAGTAATAAGAATTTTGAAAAGTGAAGAAGTAAAGTAAGAAAAGAAGATAGAATTTCAGTTTTAAGGAGTATGCTTTGAGAAGTTTTAAGTATTTAGAAAAGTGAAGAAGTAAAGTAAGAAAAGAAGATAGAATTTCTATTTTATTTGAGTATGCTTTGAGAAGTTTTAAGTATTTAGAAAAGTGAAGAAGTAAAGTAAGAAAAGAAGATAGAGTTTTAGTTTTAAGGAGTATGCTTTGAGAAGTTTTAAGTATTTAGAAAAGTGAAGAAGTAAAGTATGAAAAGAAGATAGAATTTATGTTTAAAGTAGTATGCTTTGATAAGTAATAAGTATTTTGAAAAGTGAAGAAGTAAGGTAAAAGAAGATTGAATTTCAGATTTAAGTAGTATGCTTTTTGAAGTAATAAGTATTTTGAAAAGTGAAGAAGTAAAGTAAGAAAAGAAGATAGAATTTCATTTTTAAGGAGTATGCTTTGAGAAGTAATAAGTGATTAGAAAAGTGAAAAAGTAAATTATGAAAAGAAGATAGAGTTTTAGTTTTAAGGAGTATGCTTTGAGAAGTTTTAAGTATTTAGAAAAGTGAAGAAGTAAAGTAAGAAAAGAAGATAGAGTTTCAGTTTTAAGGAGTATGCTTTTAGAAGTAATAAGTATTTAGAAAAGTGAAGAAGTAAAGTAAGAAAAGAAGATAGAGTTTCAGTTTTGAGTAGTATGCTTTGAGAATTAATAAGTATTTTGAAAAGTGAAGAAGTAAAGTAAGAAAAGAAGGGTAGAATTTCAGTTTTAAGGAGTATGCTTTTAGAAGTAATAAGTGATTAGAAAAGTGAAGAAGTAAAGTATGAAAAGAAGATAGAGTTTTAGTTTTAAGGAGTATGCTTTGATAAGTAATAAGTGATTAGAAAAGTGAAGAAGTAAAGTAAGAAAAGAAGATAGAGTTTCAGTTTTGAGTAGTATGCTTTGAGAATTAATAAGTATTTAGAAAAGTGAAGAAGTAAAGTAAGAAAAGAAGGTAGAATTTTAGTTTTAAGGAGTATGCTTTTAGAAGTAATAAGTATTTAGAAAAGTGAAGAAGTAAAGTAAGAAAAGAAGATAGAATTTCAGTTTTAAGGAGCATGCTTTGATAAGTAATAAGTGATTAGAAAAGTGAAGAAGTAAAGTAAGAAAAGAAGATAGAGTTTCAGTTTTAAGGAGTATGCTTTTAGAAGTAATAAGTATTTAGAAAAGTGAAGAAGTAAAGTAAGAAAAGAAGATAGAGTTTCAGTTTTGAGTAGTATGCTTTGAGAATTAATAAGTATTTTGAAAAGTGAAGAAGTAAAGTAAGAAAAGAAGGGTAGAATTTCAGTTTTAAGGAGTATGCTTTGAGAAGAAATAAGTATTTTGAAAAGTGAAGAAGTAAAGTAAGAAAAGAAGATTGAGTATCAGATTTAAGGAGTATGCTTTGAGAAGTTTTAAGTATTTAGAAAAGTGAAGAAGTAAAGTAAGAAAAGAAGATTGAGTATCAGATTTAAGTAGTATGCTTTGAGAAGTATTAAGTATTTAGAAAAGTGAAGAAGTAAAGTATGAAAAGAAGATTGAGTATCAGATTTAAGGAGTATGCTTTGAGAAGTAATAAGTATTTAGAAAAGTGAAGAAGTAAAGTACGAAAAGAAGATAGAATATCAGATTTAAGTAGTATTCTTTCAGAATTAATAAGTATTTTGAAAAGTGAAGAAGTAAAGTAAGAAAAGAAGATAGAGTTTCAGATTTAAGTAGTATGCTTTGAGAAGTAATAAGTATTTTGAAAAGTGAAGAAGTAAAGTAAGAAAAGAAGATAGAGTTTCAGATTTAAGTAGTATGCTTTGAGAAGTAATAAGTATTTTGAAAAGTGAAGAAGTAAAGTAAGAAAAGAAGATAGAGTTTCAGATTTAAGTAGTATGCTTTGAGAAGTAATAAGTATTTTGAAAAGTGAAGAAGTAAAGTAAGAAAAGAAGATAGAGTTTCAGTTTTAAGGAGTATGCTTTGAGAATTAATAAGTATTTAGAAAAGTGAAGAAGTAAAGTACGAAAAGAAGATAGAGTTTCAGTTTTAAGGAGTATGCTTTTAGAAGTTTTAAGTATTTAGAAAAGTGAAGAAGTAAAGTAAGAAAAGAAGATAGAGTTTCAGTTTTAAGGAGTATGCTTTGAGAATTAATAAGTATTTAGAAAAGTGAAGAAGTAAAGTAAGAAAAGAAGATAGAATTTCAGTTTTATTTAGTATGCTTTGAGAATTAATAAGTATTTAGAAAAGTGAAGAAGTAAAGTATGAAAAGAAGATAGAGTTTCAGTTTTAAGGAGTATGCTTTGAGAATTAATAAGTATTTAGAAAAGTGAAGAAGTAAAGTAAGAAAAGAAGATAGAGTTTCGTTTGAAGGAGTATGCTTTGAGAAGTAATAAGTGATTAGAAAAGTGAAGAAGTAAAGTAAGAAAAGAAGATAGAGTTTTAGTTTTAAGGAGTATGCTTTGAGAAGTATTAAGTATTTAGAAAAGTGAAGAAGTAAAGTATGAAAAGAAGATTGAGTATCAGATTTAAGGAGTATGCTTTGAGAAGTAATAAGTATTTAGAAAAGTGAAGAAGTAAAGTACGAAAAGAAGATAGAATATCAGATTTAAGTAGTATTCTTTCAGAATTAATAAGTATTTTGAAAAGTGAAGAAGTAAAGTAAGAAAAGAAGATAGAGTTTCAGATTTAAGTAGTATGCTTTGAGAAGTAATAAGTATTTAGAAAAGTGAAGAAGTAAAGTACGAAAAGAAGATAGAATATCAGATTTAAGTAGTATTCTTTCAGAATTAATAAGTATTTTGAAAAGTGAAGAAGTAAAGTAAGAAAAGAAGATAGAGTTTCAGATTTAAGTAGTATGCTTTGAGAAGTAATAAGTATTTTGAAAAGTGAAGAAGTAAAGTAAGAAAAGAAGATAGAGTTTCAGTTTTAAGGAGTATGCTTTGAGAATTAATAAGTATTTAGAAAAGTGAAGAAGTAAAGTACGAAAAGAAGATAGAGTTTCAGTTTTAAGGAGTATGCTTTTAGAAGTAATAAGTATTATTTAAAGTGAAGAAGTAAAGTATGAAAAAAGGTAGATTTTCAGTTTTAAGGAGTATGCTTTGAGAATTAATAAGTATTTAGAAAAGTGAAGAAGTAAAGTAAGAAAAGAAGATAGAGTTTCAGTTTTGAGTAGTATGCTTTGAGAAGTTTTAAGTATTTAGAAAAGTGAAGAAGTAAAGTATGAAAAGAAGATAGAGTTTTAGTTTTAAGTAGTATTCTTTGAGAAGTAATAAGTATTTTGAAAAGTGAAGAAGTAAAGTATGAAAAGAAGGGTAGAATTTTAGTTTTAAGGAGTATGCTTTTAGAAGTAATAAGTATTTAGAAAAGTGAAGAAGTAAAGTATGAAAAGAAGATAGAATTTCAGTTTTAAGGAGTATGCTTTGAGAAGTAATAAGTATTTAGAAAAGTGAAGAAGTAAAGTATGAAAAGAAGATTGAGTTTCAGTTTTAAGGAGTATGCTTTGAGAAGTAATAAGTATTTAGAAAAGTGAAGAAGTAAAGTACGAAAAGAAGATAGAATATCAGATTTAAGTAGTATTCTTTCAGAATTAATAAGTATTTTGAAAAGTGAAGAAGTAAAGTAAGAAAAGAAGATAGAGTTTCAGATTTAAGTAGTATGCTTTGAGAAGTAATAAGTATTTTGAAAAGTGAAGAAGTAAAGTAAGAAAAGAAGATGGAGTTTCAGTTTTAAGGAGTATGCTTTGAGAATTAATAAGTATTTAGAAAAGTGAAGAAGTAAAGTACGAAAAGAAGATAGAATATCAGATTTAAGTAGTATGCTTGATAAGTAATAAGTGATTAGAAAAGTGAAGAAGTAAAGTATGAAAAGAAGATAGAGTTTTAGTTTTAAGGAGTATGCTTTGAGAAGTTTTAAGTATTTAGAAAAGTGAAGAAGTAAAGTAAGAAAAGAAGATAGAGTTTCAGTTTTAAGGAGTATGCTTTTAGAAGTAATAAGTATTATTTAAAGTGAAGAAGTAAAGTATGAAAAAAGGTAGATTTTCAGTTTTAAGGAGTATGCTTTGAGAATTAATAAGTATTTAGAAAAGTGAAGAAGTAAAGTAAGAAAAGAAGATAGAGTTTCAGTTTTGAGTAGTATGCTTTGAGAAGTTTTAAGTATTTTGAAAAGTGAAGAAGTAAAGTAAGAAAAGAAGATTGAGTATCAGATTTAAGTAGTATGCTTTGAGAAGTATTAAGTATTTAGAAAAGTGAAGAAGTAAAGTAAGAAAAGAAGATTGAGTTTCAGTTTTAAGTAGTATGCTTTTAGAAGTAATAAGAATTTTGAAAAGTGAAGAAGTAAAGTAAGAAAAGAAGATAGAGTTTCGTTTGAAGGAGTATGCTTTGAGAAGTAATAAGTGATTAGAAAAGTGAAGAAGTAAAGTATGAAAAGAAGATAGAGTTTCAGTTTTAAGGAGTATGCTTTGAGAAGTAATAAGTATTTAGAAAAGTGAAGAAGTAAAGTACGAAAAGAAGATAGAATATCAGATTTAAGTAGTATGCTTTGATAAGTAATAAGTATTTAGAAAAGTGAAGAAGTAAAGTAAGAAAAGAAGATAGAGTTTCAGTTTTAAGGAGTATGCTTTGAGAAGTAATAAGTATTATTTAAAGTGAAGAAGTAAAGTATGAAAAAAGGTAGATTTTCAGTTTTATTTAGTATGCTTTGAGAAGTTTTAAGTATTTAGAAAAGTGAAGAAGTAAAGTAAGAAAAGAAGATAGAGTTTCAGTTTTAAGGAGTATGCTTTGAGAAGTAATAAGTGATTAGAAAAGTGAAGAAGTAAAGTAAGAAAAGAAGATAGAATATCAGATTTAAGGAGTATGCTTTTAGAAGTAATAAGTGATTAGAAAAGTGAAGAAGTAAAGTATGAAAAGAAGATAGAATTTCAGTTTTAAGGAGTATGCTTTGAGAAGTAAAAAGTATTAAGAAAAGTGAAGAAGTAAAGTAAGAAAAGAAGATAGAGTTTCAGTTTTAAGGAGTATGCTTTGAGAAGTAATAAGTATTTAGAAAAGTGAAGAAGTAAAGTAAGAAAAGAAGATTGAGTATCAGATTTAAGTAGTATTCTTTCAGAATTAATAAGTATTTTGAAAAGTGAAGAAGTAAAGTAAGAAAAGAAGATTGAGTATCAGATTTAAGTAGTATGCTTTGAGAAGTATTAAGTATTTAGAAAAGTGAAGAAGTAAAGTAAGAAAAGATGATAGAGTTTTAGTTTTAAGTAGTATGCTTTGAGAATTAATAAGTATTTAGAAAAGTGAAGAAGTAAAGTACGAAAAGAAGATTGAGTTTCAGTTTTAAGTAGTATGCTTTGAGAAGTTTTAAGTATTTTGAAAAATGAAGAAGTAAAGTAAGAAAAGAAGATTGAGTTTCAGTTTTAAGTAGTATGCTTTGAGAATTAATAAGTATTTAGAAAAGTGAAGAAGTAAAGTAAGAAAAGAAGGTAGAGTTTCAGTTTTAAGTAGTATGCTTTGAGAAGTATTAAGTATTTAGAAAAGTGAAGAAGTAAAGTATGAAAAGAAGATAGAGTTTCAGTTTTAAGGAGTATGCTTTGAGAAGTAATAAGTGATTAGAAAAGTGAAGAAGTAAAGTAAGAAAAGAAGATAGAGTTTCAGTTTTAAGTAGTATGCTTTGAGAAGTATTAAGTATTTAGAAAAGTGAAGAAGTAAAGTAAGAAAAGATGATAGAGTTTTAGTTTTAAGTAGTATGCTTTGAGAATTAATAAGTATTTTGAAAAGTGAAGAAGTAAAGTAAGAAAAGAAGATTGAGTATCAGATTTAAGTAGTATGCTTTGAGAAGTATTAAGTATTTTGAAAAGTGAAGAAGTAAAGTAAGAAAAGAAGATTGAGTATCAGATTTAAGTAGTATTCTTTCAGAATTAATAAGTATTTTGAAAAGTGAAGAAGTAAAGTAAGAAAAGAAGATTGAGTATCAGATTTAAGTAGTATGCTTTGAGAAGTATTAAGTATTTAGAAAAGTGAAGAAGTAAAGTAAGAAAAGAAGATTGAGTTTCAGTTTTAAGTAGTATGCTTTTAGAATTAATAAGTATTTTGAAAAGTGAAGAAGTAAAGTAAGAAAAGAAGATAGAGTTTCGTTTGAAGGAGTATGCTTTGAGAAGTTTTAAGTATTTAGAAAAGTGAAGAAGTAAAGTAAGAAAAGAAGGTAGAATTTTAGTTTTAAGGAGTATGCTTTGAGAAGTAATAAGTATTTAGAAAAGTGAAGAAGTAAAGTAAGAAAAGAAGATAGAATTTCTATTTTATTTGAGTATGCTTTGAGAAGTTTTAAGTATTTAGAAAAGTGAAGAAGTAAAGTATGAAAAGAAGATAGAATTTATGTTTAAAGTAGTATGCTTTGAGAATTAATAAGTATTTAGAAAAGTGAAGAAGTAAAGTAAGAAAAGAAGATAGAGTATCAGTTTTGAGTAGTATGCTTTGAGAAGTAATAAGTATTTAGAAAAGTGAAGAAGTAAAGTACGAAAAGAAGATAGAATATCAGATTTAAGTAGTATGCTTGATAAGTAATAAGTGATTAGAAAAGTGAAGAAGTAAAGTATGAAAAGAAGATAGAGTTTTAGTTTTAAGTAGTATGCTTTGAGAAGTAATAAGTATTTTGAAAAGTGAAGAAGTAAAGTAAGAAAAGAAGGGTAGAATTTTAGTTTTAAGGAGTATGCTTTGAGAATTAATAAGTATTTAGAAAAGTGAAGAAGTAAAGTAAGAAAAGAAGATAGAATTTCATTTTTAAGGAGTATGCTTTGAGAAGTAATAAGTATTTAGAAAAGTGAAGAAGTAAAGTACGAAAAGAAGATAGAATATCAGATTTAAGTAGTATGCTTGATAAGTAATAAGTGATTAGAAAAGTGAAGAAGTAAAGTAAGAAAAGAAGATAGAATTTCATTTTTAAGGAGTATGCTTTGAGAAGTAATAAGTGATTAGAAAAGTGAAGAAGTAAAGTATGAAAAGAAGATAGAGTTTTAGTTTTAAGGAGTATGCTTTGAGAAGTAATAAGTATTTTGAAAAGTGAAGAAGTAAAGTAAGAAAAGAAGATAGAGTTTCAGTTTTAAGGAGTATGCTTTGAGAAGTTTTAAGTATTTAGAAAAGTGAAGAAGTAAAGTAAGAAAAGAAGATTGAGTATCAGATTTAAGTAGTATGCTTTGAGAAGTATTAAGTATTTAGAAAAGTGAAGAAGTAAAGTAAGAAAAGAAGATAGAGTTTTAGTTTTAAGTAGTATGCTTTAAGAAGTAATAAGTATTTTGAAAAGTGAAGAATTAAAGTAAGAAAAGAAGATTGAGTATCAGATTTAAGTAGTATGCTTTGAGAAGTATTAAGTATTTAGAAAAGTGAAGAAGTAAAGTATGAAAAGAAGATTGAGTATCAGATTTAAGTAGTATGCTTTGAGAAGTAATAAGTATTTAGAAAAGTGAAGAAGTAAAGTAAGAAAAGAAGATAGAATTTCAGTTTTAAGGAGTATGCTTTTAGAAGTAATAAGTATTATTTAAAGTGAAGAAGTAAAGTAAGAAAAGAAGATAGAGTTTCAGTTTTAAGTAGTATGCTTTTAGAATTAATAAGTATTTAGAAAAGTGAAGAAGTAAAGTAAGAAAAGAAGATAGAATTTATGTTTAAAGTAGTATGCTTTGATAAGTAATAAGTATTTTGAAAAGTGAAGAAGTAAGGTAAAAGAAGATTGAATTTCAGATTTAAGTAGTATGCTTTTTGAAGTAATAAGTATTTTGAAAAGTGAAGAAGTAAAGTAAGAAAAGAAGATAGAATTTCAGTTTTAAGGAGTATGCTTTGAGAAGTTTTAAGTATTTAGAAAAGTGAAGAAGTAAAGTAAGAAAAGAAGATAGAATTTCTATTTTATTTGAGTATGCTTTGAGAAGTTTTAAGTATTTAGAAAAGTGAAGAAGTAAAGTAAGAAAAGAAGGTAGAATTTTAGTTTTAAGGAGTATGCTTTGAGAAGAAATAAGTATTTAGAAAAGTGAAGAAGTAAAGTAAGAAAAGAAGGTAGAATTTCAGTTTTAAGTAGTATTCTTTCAGAATTAATAAGTATTTTGAAAAGTGAAGAAGTAAAGTAAGAAAAGAAGGTAGAATTTTAGTTTTAAGGAGTATGCTTTTAGAAGTAATAAGTATTTAGAAAAGTGAAGAAGTATAGTAAGAAAAGAAGATAGAATTTCAGTTTTAAGGAGTATTCTTTCAGAAGTAATAAGTATTTTGAAAAGTGAAGAAGTAAAGTATGAAAAGAAGATAGAGTTTTAGTTTTAAGTAGTATTCTTTGAGAAGTAATAAGTATTTTGAAAAGTGAAGAAGTAAAGTATGAAAAGAAGGGTAGAATTTTAGTTTTAAGGAGTATGCTTTTAGAAGTAATAAGTATTTAGAAAAGTGAAGAAGTAAAGTAAGAAAAGAAGATAGAATTTCAGTTTTAAGGAGTATGCTTTGAGAAGTAATAAGTGATTAGAAAAGTGAAGAAGTAAAGTATGAAAAGAAGATAGAGTTTCAGTTTTAAGGAGTATGCTTTGAGAAGTAATAAGTATTTAGAAAAGTGAAGAAGTAAAGTATGAAAAGAAGATAGAGTTTCAGATTTAAGTAGTATGCTTTGAGAAGTAATAAGTATTTTGAAAAGTGAAGAAGTAAAGTAAGAAAAGAAGATAGAGTTTCAGTTTTAAGGAGTATGCTTTGAGAAGTAATAAGTATTATTTAAAGTGAAGAAGTAAAGTATGAAAAAAGGTAGATTTTCAGTTTTATTTAGTATGCTTTGAGAAGTTTTAAGTATTTAGAAAAGTGAAGAAGTAAAGTAAGAAAAGAAGATAGAGTTTCAGTTTTAAGTAGTATGCTTTTAGAATTAATAAGTATTTAGAAAAGTGAAGAAGTAAAGTAAGAAAAGAAGATAGAATTTCAGTTTTAAGTAGTATGCTTTTAGAAGTAATAAGTGATTAGAAAAGTGAAGAAGTAAAGTATGAAAAGAAGATAGAATTTCAGTTTTAAGGAGTATGCTTTGAGAAGTAAAAAGTATTAAGAAAAGTGAAGAAGTAAAGTAAGAAAAGAAGATAGAGTTTCAGTTTTAAGGAGTATGCTTTGAGAAGTAATAAGTATTTTGAAAAGTGAAGAAGTAAAGTAAGAAAAGAAGATTGAGTATCAGATTTAAGTAGTATTCTTTCAGAATTAATAAGTATTTTGAAAAGTGAAGAAGTAAAGTAAGAAAAGAAGATTGAGTATCAGATTTAAGTAGTATGCTTTGAGAAGTATTAAGTATTTAGAAAAGTGAAGAAGTAAAGTAAGAAAAGATGATAGAGTTTTAGTTTTAAGGAGTATGCTTTGAGAATTAATAAGTATTTAGAAAAGTGAAGAAGTAAAGTACGAAAAGAAGATTGAGTTTCAGTTTTAAGTAGTATGCTTTGAGAAGTTTTAAGTATTTTGAAAAATGAAGAAGTAAAGTAAGAAAAGAAGATTGAGTTTCAGTTTTAAGTAGTATGCTTTGAGAATTAATAAGTATTTAGAAAAGTGAAGAAGTAAAGTAAGAAAAGAAGGTAGAGTTTCAGTTTTAAGTAGTATGCTTTGAGAAGTATTAAGTATTTAGAAAAGTGAAGAAGTATAGTAAGAAAAGAAGATAGAATTTCAGTTTTAAGGAGTATTCTTTCAGAAGTAATAAGTATTTTGAAAAGTGAAGAAGTAAAGTATGAAAAGAAGATAGAGTTTCAGTTTTAAGGAGTATGCTTTGAGAAGTAATAAGTATTTTGAAAAGTGAAGAAGTAAAGTAAGAAAAGAAGATTGAGTATCAGATTTAAGTAGTATTCTTTCAGAATTAATAAGTATTTTGAAAAGTGAAGAAGTAAAGTAAGAAAAGAAGATTGAGTATCAGATTTAAGTAGTATGCTTTGAGAAGTATTAAGTATTTAGAAAAGTGAAGAAGTAAAGTAAGAAAAGAAGATTGAGTTTCAGTTTTAAGTAGTATGCTTTTAGAATTAATAAGTATTTTGAAAAGTGAAGAAGTAAAGTAAGAAAAGAAGATAGAGTTTTAGTTTTAAGGAGTATGCTTTGAGAAGTTTTAAGTATTTAGAAAAGTGAAGAAGTAAAGTAAGAAAAGAAGATAGAGTTTTAGTTTTAAGGAGTATGCTTTGAGAAGTTTTAAGTATTTAGAAAAGTGAAGAAGTAAAGTAAGAAAAGAAGATAGAATTTCAGTTTTAAGTAGTATGCTTTGAGAATTAATAAGTATTTTGAAAAGTGAAGAAGTAAGGTAAAAGAAGATTGAATTTCAGATTTAAGTAGTATGCTTTTTGAAGTAATAAGTATTTTGAAAAGTGAAGAAGTAAAGTAAGAAAAGAAGATAGAATTTCATTTTTAAGGAGTATGCTTTGAGAAGTAATAAGTGATTAGAAAAGTGAAGAAGTAAATTATGAAAAGAAGATAGAGTTTCAGTTTTAAGGAGTATGCTTTGAGAAGTTTTAAGTATTTAGAAAAGTGAAGAAGTAAAGTAAGAAAAGAAGATAGAGTTTCAGTTTTAAGTAGTATGCTTTGAGAATTAATAAGTATTTAGAAAAGTGAAGAAGTAAAGTATGAAAAGAAGGTAGAATTTTAGTTTTAAGGAGTATGCTTTGAGAAGTAATAAGTATTTAGAAAAGTGAAGAAGTAAAGTAAGAAAAGAAGATAGAATTTCTATTTTATTTGAGTATGCTTTGAGAAGTTTTAAGTATTTAGAAAAGTGAAGAAGTAAAGTATGAAAAGAAGATAGAATTTATGTTTAAAGTAGTATGCTTTGAGAATTAATAAGTATTTAGAAAAGTGAAGAAGTAAAGTAAGAAAAGAAGATAGAGTATCAGTTTTGAGTAGTATGCTTTGAGAATTAATAAGTATTTAGAAAAGTGAAGAAGTAAAGTACGAAAAGAAGATAGAATATCAGATTTAAGTAGTATGCTTGATAAGTAATAAGTGATTAGAAAAGTGAAGAAGTAAAGTATGAAAAGAAGATAGAGTTTTAGTTTTAAGTAGTATGCTTTGAGAAGTAATAAGTATTTTGAAAAGTGAAGAAGTAAAGTAAGAAAAGAAGGGTAGAATTTCAGTTTTAAGGAGTATGCTTTGAGAAGTAATAAGTATTTTGAAAAGTGAAGAAGTAAAGTAAGAAAAGAAGATAGAGTTTCAGTTTTAAGGAGTATGCTTTGAGAAGTAATAAGTATTTAGAAAAGTGAAGAAGTAAAGTACGAAAAGAAGATAGAATATCAGATTTAAGTAGTATGCTTGATAAGTAATAAGTGATTAGAAAAGTGAAGAAGTAAAGTAAGAAAAGAAGATAGAATTTCATTTTTAAGGAGTATGCTTTGAGAAGTAATAAGTGATTAGAAAAGTGAAGAAGTAAAGTATGAAAAGAAGATAGAGATTAAGTTTTAAGGAGTATGCTTTGAGAAGTTTTAAGTATTTAGAAAAGTGAAGAAGTAAAGTAAGAAAAGAAGATTGAGTATCAGATTTAAGTAGTATTCTTTCAGAATTAATAAGTATTTTGAAAAGTGAAGAAGTAAAGTAAGAAAAGAAGATTGAGTATCAGATTTAAGTAGTATGCTTTGAGAAGTATTAAGTATTTAGAAAAGTGAAGAAGTAAAGTAAGAAAAGAAGATAGAGTTTTAGTTTTAAGTAGTATGCTTTAAGAAGTAATAAGTATTTTGAAAAGTGAAGAATTAAAGTAAGAAAAGAAGATTGAGTATCAGATTTAAGTAGTATGCTTTGAGAAGTAATAAGTATTAAGATAAGTTAAGAAGTAAAGTACGAAAAGAAGATAGAATATCAGATTTAAGTAGTATGCTTTGATAAGTAATAAGTGATTAGAAAAGTGAAGAAGTAAAGTATGAAAAGAAGATAGAGTTTTAGTTTTAAGTAGTATGCTTTGAGAATTAATAAGTATTTTGAAAAGTGAAGAAGTAAAGTAAGAAAAGAAGATAGAATTTCAGTTTTAAGTAGTATGCTTTGAGAATTAATAAGTATTTAGAAAAGTGAAGAAGTAAAGTAAGAAAAGAACATAGAATTTATGTTTAAAGTAGTATGCTTTGATAAGTAATAAGTATTTTGAAAAGTGAAGAAGTAAGGTAAAAGAAGATTGAATTTCAGATTTAAGTAGGATGCTTTTTGAAGTAATAAGTATTTTGAAAAGTGAAGAAGTAAAGTAAGAAAAGAAGATAGAATTTCAGTTTTAAGGAGTATGCTTTGAGAAGTTTTAAGTATTTAGAAAAGTGAAGAAGTAAAGTAAGAAAAGAAGATAGAATTTTAGTTTTAAGGAGTATGCTTTGAGAAGTTTTAAGTATTTAGAAAAGTGAAGAAGTAAAGTAAGAAAAGAAGGTAGAATTTTAGTTTTAAGGAGTATGCTTTGAGAAGAAATAAGTATTTAGAAAAGTGAAGAAGTAAAGTAAGAAAAGAAGGTAGAATTTCAGTTTTAAGTAGTATTCTTTCAGAATTAATAAGTATTTTGAAAAGTGAAGAAGTAAAGTAAGAAAAGAAGGTAGAATTTTAGTTTTAAGGAGTATGCTTTTAGAAGTAATAAGTATTTAGAAAAGTGAAGAAGTATAGTAAGAAAAGAAGATAGAATTTCAGTTTTAAGGAGTATTCTTTCAGAAGTAATAAGTATTTTGAAAAGTGAAGAAGTAAAGTAAGAAAAGAAGATAGAGTTTCAGATTTAAGTAGTATGCTTTGAGAAGTAATAAGTATTTTGAAAAGTGAAGAAGTAAAGTAAGGTAAAAGAAGATTGAATTTCAGATTTAAGTAGTATGCTTTTTGAAGTAATAAGTATTTTGAAAAGTGAAGAAGTAAAGTAAGAAAAGAAGATAGAATTTCTATTTTATTTGAGTATGCTTTGAGAAGTTTTAAGTATTTAGAAAAGTGAAGAAGTAAAGTATGAAAAGAAGATAGAGTTTCAGTTTTAAGGAGTATGCTTTGAGAAGTAATAAGTATTAAGATAAGTTAAGAAGTAAAGTACGAAAAGAAGATAGAATATCAGATTTAAGTAGTATGCTTTGATAAGTAATAAGTGATTAGAAAAGTGAAGAAGTAAAGTATGAAAAGAAGATAGAGTTTTAGTTTTAAGTAGTATGCTTTGAGAATTAATAAGTATTTTGAAAAGTGAAGAAGTAAAGTAAGAAAAGAAGATAGAATTTCAGTTTTAAGTAGTATGCTTTGAGAATTAATAAGTATTTAGAAAAGTGAAGAAGTAAAGTAAGAAAAGAAGGTAGAGTTTCAGTTTTAAGGAGTATGCTTTGAGAAGTATTAAGTAATTAGAAAAGTGAAGAAGTAAAGTAAGAAAAGAAGATAGAATATCAGATTTAAGTAGTATGCTTTGAGAAGTAATAAGTATTTTGAAAAGTGAAGAAGTAAAGTAAGAAAAGAAGATAGAGTTTCAGTTTTAAGGAGTATGCTTTGAGAAGTTTTAAGTATTTAGAAAAGTGAAGAAGTAAAGTAAGAAAAGAAGATAGAGTTTCAGTTTTAAGTAGGATGCTTTGATAAGTAATAAGTATTTTGAAAAGTGAAGAAGTAAGGTAAAAGAAGATTGAATTTCAGATTTAAGTAGTATGCTTTTTGAAGTAATAAGTATTTTGAAAAGTGAAGAAGTAAAGTAAGAAAAGAAGATAGAATTTCATTTTTAAGGAGTATGCTTTGAGAAGTAATAAGTGATTAGAAAAGTGAAGAAGTAAAGTATGAAAAGAAGATAGAGTTTTAGTTTTAAGGAGTATGCTTTGAGAAGTTTTAAGTATTTAGAAAAGTGAAGAAGTAAAGTAAGAAAAGAAGATAGAGTTTCAGTTTTAAGTAGTATGCTTTGAGAATTAATAAGTATTTAGAAAAGTGAAGAAGTAAAGTAAGAAAAGAAGGTAGAATTTTAGTTTTAAGGAGTATGCTTTTAGAAGTAATAAGTATTTAGAAAAGTGAAGAAGTAAAGTAAGAAAAGAAGATAGAATTTCAGTTTTAAGGAGTATGCTTTGAGAAGTAATAAGTGATTAGAAAAGTGAAGAAGTAAAGTATGAAAAGAAGATAGAATTTATGTTTAAAGTAGTATGCTTTGAGAATTAATAAGTATTTAGAAAAGTGAAGAAGTAAAGTAAGAAAAGAAGATAGAGTTTCAGTTTTGAGTAGTATGCTTTGAGAATTAATAAGTATTTAGAAAAGTGAAGAAGTAAAGAACGAAAAGAAGATAGAATATCAGATTTAAGTAGTATGCTTGATAAGTAATAAGTGATTAGAAAAGTGAAGAAGTAAAGTATGAAAAGAAGATAGAGTTTCAGTTTTAAGGAGTATGCTTTTAGAAGTAATAAGTATTATTTAAAGTGAAGAAGTAAAGTATGAAAAGAAGATTGAATTTCAGATTTAAGTAGTATGCTTTTTGAAGTAATAAGTATTTAGAAAAGTGAAGAAGTAAAGTAAGAAAAGAAGATAGAATTTCATTTTTAAGGAGTATGCTTTGAGAAGTAATAAGTGATTAGAAAAGTGAAGAAGTAAAGTATGAAAAGAAGATAGAGTTTTAGTTTTAAGGAGTATGCTTTGAGAAGTTTTAAGTATTTAGAAAAGTGAAGAAGTAAAGTAAGAAAAGAAGATAGAGTTTCAGTTTTAAGTAGTATGCTTTGAGAATTAATAAGTATTTAGAAAAGTGAAGAAGTAAAGTAAGAAAAGAAGGTAGAATTTTAGTTTTAAGGAGTATGCTTTTAGAAGTAATAAGTATTTAGAAAAGTGAAGAAGTAAAGTAAGAAAAGAAGATAGAATTTCAGTTTTAAGGAGTATGCTTTGAGAAGTAATAAGTGATTAGAAAAGTGAAGAAGTAAAGTATGAAAAGAAGATAGAATTTATGTTTAAAGTAGTATGCTTTGAGAATTAATAAGTATTTAGAAAAGTGAAGAAGTAAAGTAAGAAAAGAAGATAGAGTTTCAGTTTTGAGTAGTATGCTTTGAGAATTAATAAGTATTTAGAAAAGTGAAGAAGTAAAGAACGAAAAGAAGATAGAATATCAGATTTAAGTAGTATGCTTGATAAGTAATAAGTGATTAGAAAAGTGAAGAAGTAAAGTATGAAAAGAAGATAGAGTTTTAGTTTTAAGTAGTATTCTTTGAGAAGTAATAAGTATTTTGAAAAGTGAAGAAGTAAAGTATGAAAAGAAGGGTAGAATTTCAGTTTTAAGGAGTATGCTTTGAGAAGTAATAAGTATTAAGAAAAGTGAAGAAGTAAAGTAAGAAAAGAAGATTGAGTATCAGATTTAAGGAGTATGCTTTTAGAAGTAATAAGTATTTTGAAAAGTGAAGAAGTAAAGTAAGAAAAGAAGATTGAGTATCAGATTTAAGTAGTATGCTTTGAGAAGTATTAAGTATTTAGAAAAGTGAAGAAGTAAAGTAAGAAAAGAAGATTGAGTATCAGATTTAAGGAGTATGCTTTGAGAAGTAATAAGTATTTAGAAAAGTGAAGAAGTAAAGTAAGAAAAGAAGATAGAGTTTCAGTTTTAAGTAGTATTCTTTCAGAATTAATAAGTATTTTGAAAAGTGAAGAAGTAAAGTAAGAAAAGAAGATAGAGTTTCAGATTTAAGTAGTATGCTTTGAGAAGTAATAAGTATTTTGAAAAGTGAAGAAGTAAAGTAAGAAAAGAAGATAGAGTTTCAGTTTTAAGGAGTATGCTTTGAGAAGTTTTAAGTATTTAGAAAAGTGAAGAAGTAAAGTAAGAAAAGAAGATAGAGTTTTAGTTTTAAGTAGTATGCTTTGAGAAGTTTTAAGTATTTAGAAAAGTGAAGAAGTAAAGTAAGAAAAGAAGATAGAGTTTTAGTTTTAAGGAGTATGCTTTGAGAAGTTTTAAGTATTTAGAAAAGTGAAGAAGTAAAGTATGAAAAGAAGATAGAGTTTTAGTTTTAAGGAGTATGCTTTGAGAAGTTTTAAGTATTTAGAAAAGTGAAGAAGTAAAGTAAGAAAAGAAGATAGAGTTTCAGTTTTAAGGAGTATGCTTTTAGAAGTAATAAGTATTTTGAAAAGTGAAGAAGTAAAGTAAGAAAAGAAGATAGAGTTTCAGTTTTAAGTAGTATGCTTTGAGAATTAATAAGTATTTTGAAAAGTGAAGAAGTAAAGTAAGAAAAGAAGATAGAGTTTCAGATTTAAGTAGTATGCTTTGAGAAGTAATAAGTATTTAGAAAAGTGAAGAAGTAAAGTAAGAAAAGAAGATAGAGTTTCGTTTGAAGGAGTATGCTTTGAGAATTAATAAGTGATTAGAAAAGTGAAGAAGTAAAGTAAGAAAAGAAGATAGAATATCAGATTTAAGTAGTATGCTTTGATAAGTAATAAGTGATTAGAAAAGTGAAGAAGTAAAGTATGAAAAAAGGTAGATTTTCAGTTTTATTTAGTATGCTTTGAGAATTAATAAGTATTTAGAAAAGTGAAGAAGTAAAGTAAGAAAAGAAGGGTAGAATTTCAGTTTTAAGGAGTATGCTTTGAGAAGTAATAAGTGATTAGAAAAGTGAAGAAGTAAAGTAAGAAAAGAAGATAGAATATCAGATTTAAGTAGTATGCTTTGATAAGTAATAAGTGATTAGAAAAGTGAAGAAGTAAAGTATGAAAAAAGGTAGATTTTCAGTTTTATTTAGTATGCTTTGAGAATTAATAAGTATTTAGAAAAGTGAAGAAGTAAAGTAAGAAAAGAAGGGTAGAATTTCAGTTTTAAGGAGTATGCTTTGAGAAGTAATAAGTGATTAGAAAAGTGAAGAAGTAAAGTAAGAAAAGAAGATAGAGTTTTAGTTTTAAGGAGTATGCTTTGAGAAGTTTTAAGTATTTAGAAAAGTGAAGAAGTAAAGTAAGAAAAGAAGATAGAGTTTCAGTTTTAAGTAGTATGCTTTGATAAGTAATAAGTATTTTGAAAAGTGAAGAAGTAAAGTAAGAAAAGAAGATAGAATTTCAGATTTAAGTAGTATGCTTTGAGAAGTAATAAGTATTTAGAAAAGTGAAGAAGTAAAGTAAGAAAAGAAGATAGAGTTTCGTTTGAAGGAGTATGCTTTGAGAAGTAATAAGTGATTAGAAAAGTGAAGAAGTAAAGTAAGAAAAGAAGATAGAGTTTTAGTTTTAAGGAGTATGCTTTGAGAAGTTTTAAGTATTTAGAAAAGTGAAGAAGTAAAGTAAGAAAAGAAGATAGAGTTTCAGTTTTAAGTAGTATGCTTTGAGAATTAATAAGTATTTAGAAAAGTGAAGAAGTAAAGTAAGAAAAAAGATAGAGTTTTAGTTTTAAGGAGTATGCTTTTAGAAGTAATAAGTATTTAGAAAAGTGAAGAAGTAAAGTATGAAAAGAAGATAGAGTTTCGTTTTAAGGAGTATGCTTTGAGAAGTAATAAGTATTAAGAAAAGTGAAGAAGTAAAGTAAGAAAAGAAGATAGAATATCAGTTTCAAGGAGTATGCTTTGAGAAGTTTTAAGTATTTAGAAAAGTGAAGAAGTAAAGTAAGAAAAGAAGATTGAATTTCAGATTTAAGTAGTATGCTTTTTGAAGTAATAAGTATTTTGAAAAGTGAAGAAGTAAAGTAAGAAAAGAAGATAGAATTTCATTTTTAAGGAGTATTCTTTGAGAAGTAATAAGTGATTAGAAAAGTGAAGAAGTAAAGTATGAAAAGAAGATAGAGTTTTAGTTTTGAGGAGTATGCTTTTAGAAGTAATAAGTATTTAGAAAAGTGAAGAAGTAAAGTAAGAAAAGAAGATTGAGTATCAGATTTAAGTAGTATTCTTTCAGAATTAATAAGTATTTTGAAAAATGAAGAAGTAAAGTAAGAAAAGAAGGTAGAATTTTAGTTTTAAGGAGTATGCTTTTAGAAGTAATAAGTATTTAGAAAAGTGAAGAAGTAAAGTAAGAAAAGAAGGTAGAATTTCAGTTTTAAGTAGTATTCTTTCAGAATTAATAAGTATTTTGAAAAGTGAAGAAGTAAAGTAAGAAAAGAAGATAGAGTTTCAGATTTAAGTAGTATGCTTTGAGAAGTAATAAGTATTTTGAAAAGTGAAGAAGTAAAGTAAGAAAAGAAGATAGAGTTTCAGTTTTAAGGAGTATGCTTTGAGAATTAATAAGTATTTAGAAAAGTGAAGAAGTAAAGTACGAAAAGAAGATAGAATATCAGATTTAAGTATTATGCTTGATAAGTAATAAGTGATTAGAAAAGTGAAGAAGTAAAGTATGAAAAGAAGATAGAGTTTTAGTTTTAAGGAGTATGCTTTGAGAAGTTTTAAGTATTTAGAAAAGTGAAGAAGTAAAGTAAGAAAAGAAGATAGAGTTTCAGTTTTAAGGAGTATGCTTTGAGAAGTAATAAGTATTATTTAAAGTGAAGAAGTAAAGTATGAAAAAAGGTAGATTTTCAGTTTTATTTAGTATGCTTTGAGAATTAATAAGTATTTAGAAAAGTGAAGAAGTAAAGTAAGAAAAGAAGATAGAATTTCAGTTTTAAGGAGTATGCTTTGAGAATTAATAAGTATTTAGAAAAGTGAAGAAGTAAAGTAAGAAAAGAAGATAGAATTTCATTTTTAAGGAGTATGCTTTGAGAAGTAATAAGTGATTAGAAAAGTGAAGAAGTAAAGTATGAAAAGAAGATAGAGTTTTAGTTTTAAGGAGTATGCTTTGAGAAGTAATAAGTATTATTTAAAGTGAAGAAGTAAAGTAAGAAAAGAAGATAGAGTTTCAGTTTTAAGTAGTATGCTTTTAGAATTAATAAGTATTTAGAAAAGTGAAGAAGTAAAGTAAGAAAAGAAGATAGAATTTCAGTTTTAAGTAGTATGCTTTTAGAATTAATAAGTATTTAGAAAAGTGAAGAAGTAAAGTAAGAAAAGAAGATAGAATTTTACGTTTAAAGTAGTATGCTTTGAGAAGTTTTAAGTATTAAGAAAAGTGAAGAAGTAAAGTAAGAAAAGAAGATAGAGTTTCAGTTTTAAGGAGTATGCTTTTAGAAGTAATAAGTATTTAGAAAAGTGAAGAAGTAAAGTAAGAAAAGAAGGTAGAATTTTAGTTTTAAGGAGTATGCTTTTAGAAGTAATAAGTATTTAGAAAAGTGAAGAAGTAAAGTAAGAAAAGAAGATAGAGTTTCAGTTTTAAGGAGTATGCTTTGAGAAGTAATAAGTATTTAGAAAAGTGAAGAAGTAAAGTAAGAAAAGAAGATAGAATATCAGAATTAAGTAGTATGCTTTGAGAAGTAATAAGTATTTAGAAAAGTGAAGAAGTAAAGTAAGAAAAGAAGATAGAATTTCAGTTTTAAGGAGTATGCTTTGAGAAGTTTTAAGTATTTAGAAAAGTGAAGAAGTAAAGTAAGAAAAGAAGATAGAATTTCTATTTTATTTGAGTATGCTTTGAGAAGTAATAAGTATTATTTAAAGTGAAGAAGTAAAGTAAGAAAAGAAGATAGAGTTTCAGTTTTAAGGAGTATGCTTTGAGAAGTAATAAGTATTAAGATAAGTTAAGAAGTAAAGTACGAAAAGAAGATAGAATATCAGATTTAAGTAGTATGCTTTGATAAGTAATAAGTGATTAGAAAAGTGAAGAAGTAAAGTATGAAAAGAAGATAGAGTTTTAGTTTTAAGGAGTATGCTTTTAGAAGTAATAAGTATTTAGAAAAGTGAAGAAGTAAAGTAAGAAAAGAAGATAGAGTTTCAGTTTTAAGTAGTATGCTTTGATAAGTAATAAGTATTTAGAAAAGTGAAGAAGTAAAGTAAGAAAAGAAGATAGAGTTTCAGTTTTAAGTAGTATGCTTTGATAAGTAATAAGTATTTTGAAAAGTGAAGAAGTAAGGTAAAAGAAGATTGAATTTCAGATTTAAGTAGTATGCTTTTTGAAGTAATAAGTATTTTGAAAAGTGAAGAAGTAAAGTAAGAAAAGAAGATAGAATTTCATTTTTAAGGAGTATGCTTTGAGAAGTTTTAAGTATTTAGAAAAGTGAAGAAGTAAAGTAAGAAAAGAAGATAGAGTTTCAGTTTTTAGTAGTATGCTTTGAGAATTAATAAGTATTTAGAAAAGTGAAGAAGTAAAGTAAGAAAAGAAGGTAGAATTTTAGTTTTAAGGAGTATGCTTTTAGAAGTAATAAGTATTTAGAAAAGTGAAGAAGTAAAGTAAGAAAAGAAGATAGAATTTCAGTTTTAAGGAGTATGCTTTGAGAAGTAATAAGTGATTAGAAAAGTGAAGAAGTAAAGTATGAAAAGAAGATAGAATTTCAGTTTTAAGTAGTATGCTTTTAGAATTAATAAGTATTTAGAAAAGTGAAGAAGTAAAGTAAGAAAAGAAGATAGAATTTTACGTTTAAAGTAGTATGCTTTGAGAAGTTTTAAGTATTAAGAAAAGTGAAGAAGTAAAGTAAGAAAAGAATATCTAATGATAAGTTTTAGTAGCAAGCAGTAAAATATAAGTTAGAATATCCAAAATGTTAGTAATAATATAATAATTACGAATCTGTATTCGTTTTGTCAAGATATGCTTGTAGATGAAAGTTAGCCTATAGAAAAGTGAAGAAGTAAAGTAAGAAAAGAATATCTAATGATAAGTTTTCGTAGCAAGCACTAAAATATAAGTTAGAATATCCAAAATGTTAGTAATTATGTAATAATTACGAATCTGTATTCGGTTTGTCAAGATATGCTTGTAGATGAAAGTTAGCCTATAGAAAAGTGAAGAAGTAAAGTAAGAAAAGAATATCTAATGATAAGTTTTTGTAGCAAGCACTAAAATATAAGTTAGAATATCCAAAATGTTAGTAATTATGTAATAATTACGAATCTGTATTCGGTTTGTCAAGATATGCTTGTAGATGAAAGTTAGCCTATAGAAAAGTGAAGAAGTAAAGTAAGAAAAGAATATCTAATGATAAGTTTTCGTAGCAAGCACTAAAATATAAGTTAGAATATCCAAAATGTTAGTAATTATGTAATAATTACGAATCTGTATTCGGTTTGTCAAGATATGCTTGTAGATGAAAGTTAGCCTATAGAAAAGTGAAGAAGTAAAGTAAGAAAAGAATATCTAATGATAAGTTTTAGTAGCAAGCAGTAAAATATAAGTTAGAATATCCAAAATGTTAGTAATAATATAATAATTACGAATCTGTATTCGTTTTGTCAAGATATGCTTGTAGATGAAAGTTAGCCTATAGAAAAGTGAAGAAGTAAAGTAAGAAAAGAATATCTAATGATAAGTTTTAGTAGCAAGCACTAAAATATAAGTTAGAATATCCAAAATGTTAGTAATTATGTAATAATTACGAATCTGTATTCGGTTTGTCAAGATATGCTTGTAGATGAAAGTTAGCCTATAGAAAAGTGAAGAAGTAAAGTAAGAAAAGAATATCTAATGATAAGTTTTAGTAGCAAGCAGTAAAATATAAGTTAGAATATCCAAAATGTTAGTAATAATATAATAATTACGAATCTGTATTCGTTTTGTCAAGATATGCTTGTAGATGAAAGTTAGCCTATAGAAAAGTGAAGAAGTAAAGTAAGAAAAGAATATCTAATGATAAGTTTTCGTAGCAAGCACTAAAATATAAGTTAGAATATCCAAAATGTTAGTAATTATGTAATAATTACGAATCTGTATTCGGTTTGTCAAGATATGCTTGTAGATGAAAGTTAGCCTATAGAAAAGTGAAGAAGTAAAGTAAGAAAAGAATATCTAATGATAAGTTTTCGTAGCAAGCACTAAAATATAAGTTAGAATATCCAAAATGTTAGTAATAATATAATAATTACGAATCTGTATTCGTTTTGTCAAGATATGCTTGTAGATGAAAGTTAGCCTATAGAAAAGTGAAGAAGTAAAGTAAGAAAAGAATATCTAATGATAAGTTTTCGTAGCAAGCACTAAAATATAAGTTAGAATATCCAAAATGTTAGTAATTATGTAATAATTACGAATCTGTATTCGGTTTGTCAAGATATGCTTGTAGATGAAAGTTAGCCTATAGAAAAGTGAAGAAGTAAAGTAAGAAAAGAATATCT